>PVJS01026579.1:0-26892 GCA_004027185.1 Glis glis
AAAAAAAAAAAAAAAAAATAGGACTGGGGGTGTAGCTCAGAGGTAGAATACCCCTGGGTTCAATCCCCAGTATCACACAAAAAAAAGTTCAATTACTTTAAATCAGAAGTTCAATGTAATCGTTTAAAAACAAGCATAAAGTGCAAACTTCTATCATGTAACAGCTAATATTTATGTGGGGGGGGTTGGTCCTGGAGTTTGAATTATGGACATTCTACACCCCCAGCCCTTTTTATTTTGAAACAGGGTCTCGCTAAGTTGCTGAGGGTCTTGCTAAATTGCTGAGACTGGGATTCTCCTGTCTCAGTCTCCCAAATACTGGGATTACAGGCATGTGCCACCATGCCTGGTTTAACAGCTAATGTTAATACTGAGTTTACAATGTGCCAAGCGCTGCTAAAAATATTTTGTACATATTAATTCATTTAATCTTTGTAATAATCCTATAGAATAAGTACTCTTTTTATCCCCATTTTACAAATGAGGATACTGGTCTCTAGAAGACTTAAGTAACTGGTCCAAGTTCATACAATTATTAGTAAGGAGCAGAGGCCAAATTTGAACTCAGAAAGTCTGGCCTAAAAGTCTTAACTACTACACATATGTTCTCCTGTTTTACATATTGTTCTGCCACATTGGTTACCAGTTGGTGTGGCCAGGACTGCAGACCCTTATCGCTTCTTGGTTACTCCTGTGTGCTATGGTCTGGATCTGGAATATTCCCCAAAAGCTCAAGTGTTAGGCAACACAGCAATGTTCAGAGGCGGAAAAATTGGATCATGAGGGCTCTGACCTCATCCGGGGATTAATCCATTTGATGGGTTCATAATTTGAATGGAATGCTGGGAGGTGGTGAAACTATAGGCAGTTGGGGGTGTGGCTGGAGGAAGCAGCTCACTGGGGAAGTGGCCTTGGGGATTAGTTCTGTCCCTGGCCCTTCCTGTCTCTCTCTCTGCTTCCCCGGAGCAGCTCTCCTCTGCCAAGCCCGTACGCCATGATGTTCTGTCTCACCTCAGGCCCAAAGCAGTGGAGCCGCCAACCATGGATGGAGACCTCTGCAACCATGAGCCAAGATCAACGCTTCCTCCTCTAAATTGTTCTTGTCAGGTATCCTGGTCAGAGCAATAAAAAGCTAACTAACGCACTATGGAATGGTCTTAAATCACACAACTTCCTTAAGAAAGACCCTTTGTGTCAAGGGTAACTGCTCTGCACGAGAAGGAAATGCTGTCGGATCACAACACCCTGAGAAGGGATACTGAAGGACAGGAACATAAGCACAGGCCACGGAGAAGTAGCCATCAATAGCATGTATTACTAATGGATACATATGTAAATACAGAGAAAAAATCTGGAAGAAAAACCTCCAAATTGATTTTTTTAAATTTATTTAAATTTTTAATTTTTTTGGTGCTGAGGATTGAGCCCAGGGACCTTCTACCTCTGAACTACATCCCCAGCACTATTTTATTATTTTTTTTTTATTTTGAAACAGGGTCTCACTAAGTTGTGGAGGGCCTCACTAAGTAGCTAAGGCTGGCCACGAACCTGCAATCCTCCTGTCTCAGTCTCCAAGTACTGGGATTACAAGCGTGCGCCACCACGCCCAGCTCAAATTGATTTTTTAAAGGGGGACATGGAGCCTGGTATGGTGGCACACTCCTTTGGTCCCAGTACTTGAGAGGTTGAGATAGGATGATTGCAGGTTCAAGGCCAGCCTCAACAATGTAGCGAGACCCTCAACAACTTAGTGAGACCCTGTTTCAAAATTGAAAAAATAAAGTAGAGCTGGGGGTGTAGAGGTAGAATGTTCCTGGGGCCAGTGCCAAGTACCACAAAACAAATGGGGGACATGGTTCCTTTTTCTGTAATATCTCATTTTTGGTGATGTGTTATTAGTGAATTCTTTTTTTTTTTTTTTGGCAGTACTGGGGATGGAACCCAAGGGCATTCTACCTCTGAGCTACACCCCCAGTCCTATTTTTTTATTCTTTATTTTGAAACAGGGTCTCGCTAAGTTGTGGAGGGCCTCACTAAATAGCTGAGGCTGGCCGCGAACCTGGATCCTCTGGTCTCAGCCTCCCAAGTACTGGGATTACAAGCATGCGCCACCACTCCTGGCTCTGAAATAATTCTTTCTTCTGTTTTTCAAAGGAGCTCAGGTTCAAAAGGGATACGTGGCATAATTAGCCTCTTCCTTTATACTTATATATCTGATGGTTATGTAAGCAACCACAGCCTAAATGATCCAGGCCTATTCTCTGAGGTTTCCACCCTTAAGCATAGAATGTGGTTCATTATTCATCCTTCTAACTCATAGTGGAGTCAAGACAAAGAGAAGTTATCGTGTAGAGACCCAGAGAGGAGAAGTAGGAAGGGTGGGTGGAAATTTCAGCAAGGCATATTTCAAATAAATCATTACAAAAAGACAGAACCTAAGTCGGGCGTGGTGGTGCACACTTGTAATCCCAGTACTTGGGGAGACAGAGACCAGAGGATCTGGGTTCGCGGCCAGCCTCAGCTACTTAATGAGGCCCTCCGCAACTTCATGAGACCTGGTTTCAAAATAAAGAATAAAAAATAGGGCCAGGCCAGGTGTGGTGGTGCACGCTTGTAATCTCAGTATTTTGGGAGGCGGAGACCGGAGGATCCGGGTTTGTGGCCAGCCTCAGCTCTCTTCCTCTCTCTCTCTCCCTGTCTCTCTCTCTCTCTCTCTCTCTCTCTCTCTCTCTCTCTGCCTAGTGAGGCCCTCCGCAACTTCGTGAGACCCGGTTTCAAAATAAAGTATAAAAAAAAAAAAAATAGGGCCGGGGGTGTAGCGCAGAGGTAGAACGTCCCTGGGTTCAATCCCCGGTACCACAAAAAAAAAAAAAAAAGGCAGAACCTTCTAACAATCGCAGATGCTTTAAAAAAGAAAGATGCACACTCAGACTTGCCAGTAGGAGTGTAAATTAGCACAACTTCCAAATGGAAAGCCGTTTGGCAACATCGATCAAGATTTAAAATGGCATGTACTATTTTACCAGAAGGTTTACCCAACAGATACACTCACACACATACGTGCAAAATGACATCTGTACAAGGATATCCATATAACATTGGTTTGAATAGCAAAAAGTCTAGTTCACCATTGGGGATTTGGGAATTAATAAACTATTGGACAGTGAAATACAATGGAATCTAAGCAACAATTTAAGAAATTAGCTCCAGATGTGCTTATATGGTCCGATTACCTAAACGTATTATTAAATTAAAACAAAGGTGCAGAGTAATGTATGTTTACAATTCCACCATTTGTGTAAATTATACACATACAAACACACAAGCAAAAAGCCTGGAAAAATAGAAACCAAAATGTTAACAACAGTTATCCCCAAGGGTTGCAATTATAAAATATTACTTTTGAGCCGGGCGTGGTGGCGCACACTTGTAATCCCAGTACTTTGGGAGGCGGAGACTGGAGGATCCGGGTTTGTGGCCAGCCTCAGCGCGCGCTCTCTCTCTCTCTCTCTCTCTCTCTCTCTACTTAGTGAGGCCCTCCGCAACTTCGTGAGACCCGGTTTCAAAATAAAGTATAAAAAAATAGGGCCGGGGATGTAGAGCAGAGGTAGAACGCCCCTGGGTTCAATCCCCGGTACCACAAAAAAAGATAAATAAATAAAAAATAAAATATTATTTTTGTTTTCTAAAGCATTTTTTTGCCAATAGAATATGATTATTTTTTTGTACTGGGAATTGAACCCAGAAGCATTCTACCTTTGAGCTATACCCCCCAGCCCTTCTTTTATTTTTCATTTTAAACAGGGTCTCACTCATCTGCTGAGGGTCTCAGTAAGTTGCTGAGGCTGGCTTCAAACCTGCGATCCTCCTGTCTTAGCCTCCCAAGTACGGGGATTACAGGCATGCACCACTGCGCCCAGCTAAAAACCTGCTCTTTTTAAATAGTCCTTTTTATTTTTATGGGTGTGTGTGTGTGTGTGTGTGTGTGTGTGTAAATATTTTTAAGTGTTTCCTATGGGCCAGGTGTTCTACTGGCACCAGAGCAGTAAACAAGACAACTGTGGCTCCTGCTTTCAGAAAATTTATAGTTTACCTGAGATATAATGTGGGGACATGGATCCCAGCCACCTGCTCATGCCTCCTTTCTCTTCCAAAGAAAATCTTGGTTTGCTTTCTTTCACCCACCTTAGGTGCCTGATGGTTCTAGTACACACCAGTCTTCACTGCCTGGTGCTTAGAGCCCCCTCTACAGGGAAGTTGTTTGAATGGCTGGCTCATTCATATCATTCATGTATGCATTTAAGTCAGTTCCTCAGAGAGGCCATCCTTTACCCAGTTCTCTATAATTTCCTTTTATAACACCCTGTTTATTTCCTCATGGCATTTATCACAACTGCCATTGTTTTATTTGTTTATTGTCTCTGTCCTAAGAAATCATCTCTGTCTCATTCATGATTATGTCTGTAGCATGTATCATGTGCCTGCCTATACATAGGTAGGAACTCAGTAAATATTGATCAAATTACAAACCAACATTGATTACACCTTCCACAGGAAATTCCTTTGGGGCAAATATTCCCAAAGCCAGACTACCCAGTGTTTTATTCGCAATGCCATCTGGCAGCTGCTTATTCTACCGCGGCTTCGTCTTCACATCTTAGCTTATAGCTGCTCTATCTTCAAAGGACACAGAGACACCCATTTGCTAATCCCAGTGCAGTGGAGTCAGACGAATGTACAAAGGTGGGAAGATGGAGGCAGTTAAAATATATAATTACAATAAAACGAAGATGCAAAATGTCAAGAAGAAATGGAAATCACTGCTGTTCATAATGTACCCTTTGCTTGATGGATGACAAATTATAGCAATCATTCTCAGAATCCGATAGAAAAATATCCCAGGATGGGAATCTGCATGGAACCATCAAGGGAAGAAGTTTGTCACAAGTATTTGCACAGTGATCTACTTGAAACAAAACTCTGTGGATGAAACAATTCACAATTAAAAGTCCTTTAAACAAGAATGCGAAGAAGCCCAAGATTCACAGCACTCTGCTCCATCGGCATCCTCCAAGTTGTGGTGCAGAGAACGAGTAGCTAAGTGATATATATCGCCTTTCCATTTTTTCCTGAGGCCCTTAACTTAGAGACTCCATGAATAGTTACAAATGGAGGCCCATTAGGGGACAGTAAGGACAATTCAGCCCCACCTTGCACGCCTTCTTCCCTTGCCACCCGAACGGGCTCTAAAATGAACAACCAGGGAATCCTCAGGAAAACGGTGCCGGTGTCCTGAGCATTGACTGGGGTTAGAGAAAAGCTGATCAGTAAAGTGACGCTTAAGTCAAAGAAGATGGTTGAGGAGGGAGCCCTTCTTTGGCCAGCTTTGTAGTGCTCTGGGGATTGGGTAGAAATCACTGCTGCATCCAGTCTAACCTCATGTCTCTACACGCTTCTCTCCACATGCTGAACAATGATAAAAATATACAATAACAATAACGCCGGGCGTGGTGGCGCACGCTTGTAATCCCAGTACTTTGGGAGGCGGAGACCGGAGGATCCGGGTTCGCGGCCAGCCTCAGCTCTCTCTCTCTCTCTCTCCCTGTCTCTCTCTCTTTCTCTCCTTAGCGAGGCCCTCCGCAACTTCGTGAGACCCGGTTTCAAAATAAAGTATAAAAAAATAGGGCCGGGGGCGTAGCGCAGAGGTAGAACGCCCCTGCGTTCAATCCCCGGTACCACAAAAAAAATAAATAAATAAAAATATACAATAACAATAATAGCTAGGATTCACTAAGAGCATCATGGTAATATTTGTCAGGGTTTTCCTGGTAACAGCACTCTAATAAGTAAATTTAGGAAATTATCCCTTCACTATTGCAAGCAGTATGAGAAGGACTGTCATTCAGAATGCCCTAGTCATGTCAAGCCTTAGGCATGGGACCTAAGCTACGCAAACTGAGCTGCTTCTGCTAAAACATCAATTCTCAGACAGAATGACACAAGGAAAAAGACATTTGATGTTGACTAGACCATCAGTTAGCTCCTAATAATAATGCATCTTATCCTTTCTGGGCTTGGTATTATATAGCTGATTCCTTAATTCTATGAGATACCACCACTGCTTTCTAATAAAGTCTAACATTTGCATGTGTATTAGTTTCCTAGGGCTGCCATAAATAACTAAATACCACAAACTGAGCTCTGTAAAATAACAGGAATTATTCTCTCACTGGAGAATTCTGGAAGCTCATAGAGTTGGTTCCTTCTGGAGCATCTGAGAGAGAATCTGCCCCCTGAGCACCCCCTGTCCCCTGCCATCCATACTAGATTACCAGTAGAACTTCCTTTTTTTTTTTTTGCGGTACCGGCCCTATTTTTTTATGCTGTATTTTGAAACTGGGTCTCACGAAGTTGCGGAGGGCCTCACTAGGTAGAGAGAGAGAGAGAGAGAGAAAGAAGAGAGAGAGGAGAGAGAGAGCGGGCGCGCGCGCACACGCGTGCTGAGGGTGGCCACGAACCCGGATCCTCCGGTCTCCGCCTCCCAAAGTACTGGGATTACAAGCGTGCGCCACCAGGCCCGGCTAGAACTTCCTTTTAACTTAATTACATTACAAAGACCCTATTTCCAAATAAGGTCACATCCAGAGGTTGCAAGTGGATATGAATTTTTAAGGAAACACTACTCAACCCAAAATCCCTAATGCTCCAAATTAGTGTTAAAAGCAGACACTAGGCATTATCTGCTTTAATCTTGACAACAACCCTACAGGTCAGCACCTGTATCTTCAATTTAGAGGTGGGGAAAATGAAGACTCAGAGAATTTGCTCGAGGTTATGTGACCTATAAGAGTCAGAGCGAAGATTCAAGGTGAGTTCTATATCTGAAACAAACTTGTTCCTTAACCATGATATGGTATTCTATTTTTGCCATAGTTAGAAGAGCATTTGTGTTCCCACAGGCCCCAGTCATATGCTATAAAAAGAAAATGATGCGCTTGCCAGTCTCAGGCTAGATCTCCACATCTCTGTGTGGCTACTCTACCCTCTCTGTACCCTGACACTGAAAATAGCAGAGAACCAGGATAAGTCCTGAAAGAGCTGGAGAGAAGCTGCCATAATTGTCTGGTCAGAAATCCAAATTGGTAGCAACGGAAGGAAAAGACCAGCACATCTCTGAGCCACAAGAAGACTTGAAGCTGAATGGGGACTTGCTCAGAGGTTTCTGACTGACACGTCCTGTGTTCTGCTGGGACAAATTCAGATGTTCCCAGAAGCCTCGGCAGGACAAGTAGAGTCTTATTCTTCAAAAATATTAAGCCGGACGTGGTGGCGCACGCTTGTAATCCTAGTACTTGGGAGGCTGAACAGGAGGATCCGGGTTCGCGGCCAGCCTCAGCTACTTAGTGAGGCCCTCCGCAACTTAGTGAGACCCTGTTTCAAATTAAAGAATAAAAAATAGGGTTGGGGGTGTAGCTCAGAGGTAGAATTTCCCTGGGTTCAATCCCCAGTACCAAAAAAAAAAAAAAAAAAAAGACCCATGGTCTTTTGGATTTGGAATTTAAGACACAGACCCTTACCCATCAGAAGATACTACCCCCTTTTCCAGGGGGGATTCTGTGACCCAGTTGCTCCCTAGAGAAAGAATATCAAGTCTTGGAAGGGGATCTTGATATGTGGTACCAGAGGTGGATCGGAATGTCCTAAGGTAAAAATTGAATCCATATGCTTTAAATCCAAACCCAGGAAAAATTATACAGCTAGAGGACAGTGTTGTTTGTGCCTTTTTATAGCTGAACAAGTATCTCAAAAGATTTCAATCAGCGAAGGAATTTTCTTTTTGTGATCATTCTTATTGTTGTGAGTATTGCATATTCTTTATAGAAATATTAGAAAGAGATCATCGAAAATGAAATAAATACTATTTATCAGCGCACCATCTGAAAGACATATGCTATAAACATTCACATTTATGTCCTTCCAGACTTCTTCTAAATGTTTGCCTGCACCGAAAAAATGGTGTCTAATGTGCATACTTTCACATCCTGCTTCTTTAACCTAAAAAATGTATATGAACGACCTTTCATCTCATTAAATATTATTCTACTATATGACTTTTCATGGTTGCATTATAATTCACTGTATGGATGCCCCCTGTTGAACATTTAGGTTATTCCATGTTCTTGCTATAATAACCAATGCAGCAAAATTTAATGTTCCTACTAAATCCTTGCACATGATTTATTTCCTTAGACTAAGCTTCTGAAAATGTAATTACTGGGGCTGGAATGCAGCTCAGTGGTAGAACATTTGCCTAACATGTGTGAGGCCCTGGATTCAATCTCCAGCACTGCGAAGAAAAAGAAGGGGTGTAAAAAATGTAATTATTGGAGCCGGGCGTGGTGGCGCACGCTTGTAATCCTAGTACTTTGGGAGGCGGAGACCGGAGGATCCGGGTTCGTGGCCAGCCTCAGCTCGCTCTCTCTCTCTCTCTCTCTCTCCTTAGTGAGGCCCTCCACAACTTCGTGAGACCCAGTTTCAAAATAAAGTATAAAAAATAGGGCCAGGGGTGTAGCACAGAGGTAGAACGCCACTGGGTTCAATCCCCGGTACTGCAAAAAAAAAAAAAAAAAATGTAATTACTGGGTTAAAAGCTATGTAACACTTGAGGTTCTTTCTATATGTATTTTAAGCCATCCACCAAGAATTCTGTACCAATTTAAACTCCTACTACCAGAGGATGAAAGAGCCCATTTTTGTTTTTGCCAACAGTGAATTTTATAATTTTAAAATATCTTAGCTAGGCATGCTGGTGCATGCTTACAATCCCAACACTTAGAAGGCTGAGACAGGATAATCACACGTTTGAGGTCAGCCTTAGCAATTTAGGGAGACCCTCAGCAACTTAGCAAGACTCTGTTTCAAAACAATTTTTTCTTTTTTTTTTTAATTTAAAGAGCTGAGCATGTAGGTTGGAGGTAGAATGTCCCTGGGTTCAATCCCCAGTACCAAAAAAAAGAAAAAAATCTTTTGAGTCAGATGCAGTGGCATATACCTGTACTCCCAGTACTTAGGAGGCTGAGACAGGAGGATTGCAGTTTCGAGGCCAGCACATAGTAACTTAGTGAGACCCTGTTTCAAAATAAAAAAATAAAAGAAGGACTGGGGAGGTAGCTGAGTGGTAGAGTAAGCCCTGGTTCAAGCTCCAGAAATACACACACACACACACATACACACACACACACACACACAATCCTTTTTTTTTTGCGGTACTAGGGATTGAACCCAGGGGCATACTACCTGTGGGCTACACCCACAGTCCTATTTTTTTATTCTTTATTTCTAATTTTTTTTTTTTTTTTTTTGCAGAACTGGGTATGGAACCCAGGGGCATTCTACCTCTGAACTATACTCCCAGTCCTATTTTATCCTTTATTTTGTTTTGTTGTTGTTGTTGTTTTTTATCCTTTATTTTGAAACAGGGTCTCACTAAGTTGCGGAGGCCTTACTAAGTAGCTGAGGCTGGCTGTGAACCCAGATCCTCCAGTCTCAGCCTCCCAAGTACTGGGATTACAAGCGTGCACCACCATGCCCGGCTCACACACACAATCTTTGAAGGCACCACTTATTCTATGAAGGCAAGACTTTTCTACCTAAAGAGTACATTGAAGTCATTAGAACATGAGAGGATGAGTCCAATTATTCTGAACCCATTTAATTTCTGTCCTTGTACCTGATGTAGCTTTTCACTCACTGATGTCTTGGGAAAGACAATAGTAAAGAGGAACTTAAGTGAAGAGGAATAACGTACAAATTCTCTTGTCTCTGCAGACACTGAAGAGGCCGGTGCTCCAGTCCCCTCCAGTCTGGACAATTGTTGTGATAGTAGTCCTGCCACTGGCTCCACGGCCAGGCTGCTTTACCACGGCGCCGGCTGGCACAGGGCTCCTGGAGAAGAGTCAAGGATGATGATTAACTTGGAAACCAAGATGCTTCAAAATGATAATCACTAAGCAAGACAGCACTAAAGAGCAGATAGGAACCCAGTGGCACCGAGGACCTCACAACTCACAGCCCAGGTTGACTCCACCAGCTCCCCCTCCGTTGTACCTTCTTCTCTGACTTTTTGCCCCATCTCTATTAATGGCATTATTCTTCTAAATCCTGTCACTCAAATTCAATTTCTAGTCTACTCCCCCAGTGTGTCCCAGTGTCTCAGAGCAGTTAAATTCACACATTTGAGCCGGGCGTGGTGGTGCACGCTTGTAATCCCAGTACTTTGGGAGGCAGAGACCGGAGGATCTGGGTTCGCGGCCAGCCTCAGCTTGCTCGCTCTCTCTCTCTCTCTCTCTCTCTACTTAGTGAGGCCCTCCGCAACTTCAGGGGTGTAGCGTAGAGGTAGAACACTCCTGGGTTCAATCCCTGGTACCGCAAATAAATAAATAAATAAATAAATAAATAAATTCACACATTTGAAACCAAGAGGCCTCAGTTCAGATCCCAGCCTGTCACTTCCTGGTGTCTTGACCTTGGTTAGGTGGCTTAAGCTCTACTATTGGTTGGTTCAGATGAAAACACTACCTGATGGGATTATTGTACCAATTGAAGGACACATCATTAGACTACAGTGCCCAGAGAGCGTATAACAAGGTGACCGGAGTGAGCTGTGCTGAGGACCAGCCCAGGGCCCTACACATACCACCGAGCACTTCTGCCACTGAGCCACATCCCCACCCACCCAAAGGGTTTTGAACCTTTGATGCAGACAGATCGATAAGGAATAGAACTGAGTGGGCAAATTGAAACCTGGACTAAGCTACTGAAGTTAACAGGTAGCATGGTTTAGGTGAATAACCCCAATTCAGAACATACCTTGATATCAAACTGCTATATGATTTGTCCTGGTAGGATCACAAAGTATTGGGCGGATTTTCTTTGAAAGGATGGATATTCATTCCTATTATCACTCTAAATTCGGAAATGAAGGCCCAGGGGTTGGGCTTCCAAACTGAGGTGAGGAACAACTTCTTTCTCCTTCTGTGGCTAAATATCAGTTTTGCCTAAGCTTCAACCTTGGGGATGGCCAGAGTGATTCTCGTTGTGAAGGGTAAGCTGCAGAGTGCGGTAGAGGGGCCCTAGAATGAGTCCCAGACCATGCCGTGTGGTCATTACCCTGTTTTGTGCTTCTTTTTTTTTTTTTTTTGGTACTGGGGATTGAACCCAGGGGCATTTTACCTCAGAGCTACACCCCCAGCCCTATTTTTTTAATTCTTTATTTTGAAACAGAGTCTTACTAAGTTGCAGAGGGCCTAAGTAGCTGAGGCTGGCTGTGAACCTGCAATCCTCCTGTCTCAGCCTCCCAAGTACTGGGATTACAAGCGTGCACCACCAGGCCCAGCAGGGATTAGCAGTTTAAGAATGACAAGACCTCCTTTACCCAAGCCGATCCTTCTCTTTTCACCATCCAGGCAAGGCCAGAAGGAACCAATCAGTTGCCCCACTTCAAGTACACGTGGAAAAGAACAGCAACCACTTTCTTCCCAAGCCCAGTCCTCCTTTCCCCAGCTCCTTGTAAGAAGAGATTGGCTCATATTCCAACTCAAGAGCGAAAGCTGGAGGGGAGGGCATTCATCTTGCTTCCTACCTCGAATTGGAGATAAAATGTTGTTCATCTTCAGATGATTTGAGTGAAAACAGCAGAGGTGAGTGTGTGTTGAGTAAAGAAACATCCTTGGGACATTTGGAGAAGTAACGTCCAGACCAATTCATAGAAGTGTCTGCCTGTCACTTGGGCTCTCGTTTTCCCTTTAGCAATACGATGACTGATTCTAGATGTAGGTTCAATCCAAAGAACTTCTCTTGAGAAGAATGTTGCCTTGATGTTCTGGAACCTGAGGTCACAGCCGTTCAACTGACAGACGTCCTGTCTCTTCAAAGGTACACACCTGAGGGTATGTCTGCTTGAGTCATCTGAAGGGAGCTACTGCTGGAGCTATAGAATACATTTAAAAAATTAAGACATCTTATCTTTGATGGAAAAATCCTTTTGCTTTAAGAGATACTTCCAGTAAACATTTATCTAGCTAAGTGTCACTAAGTGTCACTTGACTCCTTTGGAAGACTCAGAAACAAGTTTTCTGCTATACCATGTGGCTGAGAAACAGCAGGGGCCTCTCTTCATCTCTAGGACGATTGTCCAATTCAGCAAGATGAGACGAGCCCCGTAACTTACCCAAAGCAGGCACAGAAAGGTCTTAAAGCCTAGGTATCGTCCTTGACTACCTGTTATCAAAGTGATCTCCTCAAATTTGAGCCATGCCAAGTTGCCCCACACTCCTAAGGATATGTAGTGTCCAGAAACCCCCTGCTCTTCCATGGTCTTCTCTGATAATGCCAGGAAAGTAATGCTTTTTTTCCTACTCAGCCCAGATAGAACCTAGTGAACAAAGCAGGGCTTGGCTGCTAACAGCCTTCCTACTGCTTTAAATCCTCAGGGAAGCCTCCAAATAAGTCTCTAGACCATGCCTCAGGAGGGCTGGACCTCAGAAACCCTGGAAAATGTCCTTGGAAGACCAAAAATAAGGCAAAATTGCACATTAATGAGGCAGTATTCAAAATCATAATTCAGTGTTACACTAGAAAGACAACAGAGCCAGGCAGCCTCAGCAATAGCGAGACTCGGGAACCTGGCAAGACCTTGTTTCAAAATAAAAAATAAAAAGGGCTGTGGATATAGCTCAGAGGTAGAATGACCCTGGGTTCAATCCCCAGTACCACAAAGAAAAAAAAAAAGAGAGACAGTGGGAAAAAGTTGCCAAATGTAGTTAGTACTTTTCATCAGCTTCATAAAGAATAATTTTGACCTTCAAAACTTTTTTTTTTTTTTGTGGTACCAGGGATTGAACCCAGGGGCGTTTTACCTCCGAGCTATACCCCGGCCCTATTTTTTATACTTTATTTTGAAACCAGGTCTCACAAAGTTGCAGAGGGCCTCACTAAGTAGCTGAGGCTGGCCGTGAACCCGGATCCTCGGGTCTCAGCCTCCCAAGTACTGGGATTACAAGCGTGCGCTTTTACTACACCAGGGCTGTTAGCAAAAGCCTTCCAGACCAAGCATGGTGGCACACAGCTGTAATCCCAGTACTTGGGAGGCCGAGACAGGAGGATCACAGATTTGATGACAGCCTCAGCAACATTTGAGACTCTTAGCAACCTTAGCAAGACCCTGTTTCAAAAAACCCTTCCAAACCACTATTTTTCAGACAGTTTCATAATCGCCTTCATTCACAGGGTCCTGGGCAACGTCATTGTCTTAACTCTAATGGTGCATTCTACATTAAGAATGTCTGATTCTTCTAACTTAGCACCCTACTGCAAGTACTTACCACAGTACCAAGCACAAAAGAAGCACTCAATAAGCCAGGTGTGGTGGTGCACAGCTGTAATCCCAGTATTTGGGAGGCTAAAACAGACGATTCGAGGCTAAAACAGATTCGAGGCCAGCATCAGCAATTTAGCAAGGCCCTCCACAACTGAGTGAGACTCTGTTTCAAAAAAATAAATAAATAAACCAGGTGTGGTGGCCCCACACCTGTAATCCCAGAACTTGGGAGGCTGAGACAGGAGGATCGCAGCTTCATAGCCAGCCTCGGTAACTTAGCGAGGCTCTCAGCAACTGAGAGAGACTCTGTTTCCAAATAAGAAACAAAATAGGACTGGGGGTGTAGCTTGGAGGTAGAATGCCCCTGGGTTCTATCCTTAATACCACAAAAAAAAATCAATTAAATAAAATAGGGCTGGGGATATGGCTCACAGGTAGAATACCACTGGATTCAATCCCCTGTACATCCCCCCCACACACACACAAAAGCACTCAATAATTTGTTGAATAAACTAGGCATAGTTAACACACACCTGTAATCCCAGTACTTGGGAGGCTGAGACAGGATAATTGCAGGCTCAAGGCCAGAGGGCAGTAACTTTCTGAGACCGTTTCAAAATAAAAAGTAAAAAGGGCTGGGGGTATATCTCAGAGGTAGAATGAATGTCCTTGGGTTCAATTCCCAGTACCAAAAAAAAAAAAAAAAAAAAGAAGAAGAGAGAACAATCAACAGACCACAAAATGTAATGCTTAATCTTTGACTGAATTTAGGGGAATTTTGAAAAAACACACATTGATGACTCACTGGGGAAATTTTATTACCCAAATTTTATTAGGAAAGCTTATTACCTAATATTATTGTCATGTTAAATTTTTTTGGGTACCATGATATTTTAATCATACACAAAGTCTTGATTCTTAGGAGGTGCATGTTAACATATTGAAAAACACACTGTCAGCCAGGCATGGTGGCACACACCTGTAATTCCAGTAATTGGGAGGCTGAGACAGGAAGATCGCAAGTTTGAGGCCAGCCTCAGCAATTCAGCAAGGTCTTCTGCAACTTAGTGAGACCCTGTTTCAAAAAAAATAAAAAATAAAATAGGGCTGGTGGTATAGCACAGAGGTAGAATGCCCCTGGATTCAATCCCCAGTACCACAAAAAAAGAAAAATGCATTGTCGGTGTATCTGAGACTTACTGTCAAATGATTCGAAATTTTTAAAAAGCATATTCTAAAGCCAGGCGTGGTGGCGCACGCTTGTAATCCCAGTACTTGGGAGGCTGAGACAGGAGGATCACAGTTTCGGGGCCAGCCTCAGCTACTTAGTGAGGCCCTCTGCAACTTAGTGAGACCCTGTTTCAAAATAAAGAATAAAAAATAGGGTTGGAGGTGTAGCTCAGAGAGAGAATGGCCCTGGGTTCCACAAAAAAAAAAAAAAACTCCATTAAAAAGCATATTCTAAATGCAATGTGATATCTTGGGTAGAATCTTGTAATAGTCTACAATTTAGTTAACAGTAATGCACCAATATTAATTACTTAGCTTTTTTTGGTTTCATTTTGTTTTTTGGCAGTGCTGGGGATTAAACCCAGGGGCGCTCTGCCACTGAGCTACATCCCCATCCCTTTTTTGCTTTATTATGAGACAGGGTCTTGCTAAGTTGCAGAGGCTGTCCCTGAACTTGCGATCCTCCTGCCTAAGCCTTCAAGTCACTGGGCATTACTTAGCTTTGACAACTGAACCAAGGTTATGTAAGATGTTAACAGAGAAACGGTGAAAATTGTATAGGAACTCTACTACAGACGTAGCTTTCCTGTGAATCGAAAACTATTCCAAAATAAAAAAAAGTTTTATTTTTAAAATGTATCTAAAGAAAGAGAAAGCAAATGTAGCAAAGCAATAATTCACAAATCTAGGTGACAGGTATATATGGGTGTTTATTGGCCAATTTTTTCATCTTTTCTGTAAGCTTTAAATTTGTCAAAATAAAGTGGTAAAATAAAACTACAGAAGGCTTAAAGTAAAAGGATAGAAAATATATTTCACATGAACATTAACCAAAAGAAAACTGGTAATACTATATTAATGTTAGACAACGTACACTTAAGGCAAAAAATAATAATATGAAAAAGTTTCTAATATGAAAAAGTTCAATTTACCAGTAAAATGATACAATCTAAATTTATATGCACCTAAAAACAAAGCCTCAAAATAAATAAAATAAAAACTGTCAGAAATATAAGGATATCTCCATGGTCATGAGAGATTTTAGTAAATCTCTCAAATACAGAAAGAATAAACAAAAAACAAAATGGTAAGGACTTAAATTTGAATAATTCAATCAGCAACTCTGAGCTAGTGGACATATAGTGCTCTAAAAATGAGAAATGCACATTTTTTTTAAGCTCAAACTGAACATTTATAAAAACAGACCAAAAAAGGCCATTTATAAAAACTAGGCCATAAAGATTCTCTCCAGTGACCGGAGGAGGTACCACGGAGGCCCGTACAGTGCTGACACTGCACCATTCCTTGACTGGCTAGTGATTACACAGGCATTTGGTTTTCGATTAATTATTTTGGAGGGTTCTTTTTTTGTGTATATATTTTCTGTTGTTCATTTTTTGTGTGTGTCATATTTTAAAACTAAAAAGTGAGTTAAAAGTCTTTCAAAAAGGCAATACTTAGCTGGGCGTGGTGGCGCACGCTTGTAATCCCAGTACTTGGGAGGCTGAGACCAGAGGATCTGGGTTCGCAGCCAGCCTCAGCTACTTAGTGAAGCCCTCTGCAACTTAGTGAGACCCTGTTTCAAAATAAAGAATAAAAAATAGGGCTGGGGGTGTAGCTCGGAGGTAGAATGCCCCTGGGTTCAATTCCCAGTACCGCAAAAAAAAAAAAGGGCAATACTTATACTACCAATATAAGCCCACTGCAGCCTGTTTTTGATTCAGCATTTCAATTAACTGCTGTTTCTTCAGTTAAGTACCTCTCATGCTTAGAGGCTTCCTTTTACAAAACTTATACAGCTTTAAACATAACAAACATATTCAGCCTAGCAAGAAGCTTATTCTAAGAGAAATACAGGAATCAAGACTGAGGGAACATGGTTCTATAAATCCCAACTCACACTCCAAAGCAGTACATGTTCATGGGCTCATTTAATAAAATGGGCGCAGTAACTGTTTCCCCTTCTCCTTTTTTTTTTTAAATAGTTTAGTTTGCCTCAGTTAAACAAAAGTAGGCTTGTGTTTAGGCATCAGGAAGCATTACTTGATTTAGGGAATAACTAAGGCTATGCAGAACGAAGAGTGTAGTAAACCAACCTAGATGAAGGCAAACAAAAAAACAGTTGTCTATAGATTCCAGCATTTCAAAAAAAAGAGAAACATTTCCCCAAAGGAACCAATACAAAGGACATGATTACAGCCTATAGCAATCTTAAGCCAGCACACCCTCATACGTTATTATTACTATTATTACTAATCACTAACATTTCTGAAGGCTTACTATTCGCCAGGCACTGTGCTATACATATCTGGTTTTAGTAAGTACCATTATTAGTTTCATTTTATACATGAAGCTGAGACTCTGAGCAATTGCCAAGATCACCCAAATAGCAAACAGAAGAACTGGGTACCTGGTGACTTCAGAGCATGGACTCTTCCCCCAGTATGCCATACTGCTTGCCCCAAGCAGATAAGTGATGATTTGCACTTGGTTTCTAAGGGACCTTTCAGTTCTAACATCCTACAATGTGTTCCAATAAATCTATGATAAAGTCAGGCGTCGTGGAGCACGCTTGTAATCCCAGTACTTGGGAGGCTGAGACAGGAGGATCGCAGGTTCACAGCCAGTCTCAGCAACTTAGTGAGGCCCTGTTTCAAAATAAAGAATAAAAAATAGGGCTGGGGGTATACCTATGTCTCAGGTCCGATCTCCAGTACTGTAAAATAAATAAATCTATGATAAGGCATTCAAACAGGCTGCATTATCTTGAATCGTAGAAGTTAAATCAAGATGTTCAATAAAATCTGTTCATAAGACCTCAAGGAGTTCAAGAGTTTCCAAAATTAAGTCTTCCTCCATAATGAACTGATCAAAAATACAAATATAGCTGGGCGAGGTGGTACGTATCTGTAATCCCAGTACTTGAGAGGCTGAGACAAGGAGAATCACAGGTTCAAGGCCAATCTCAGCAACTTATCAAGGCCCTCAACAGCTTAGTGAGACCCTGCTTCAAAATAAAAAAATAAAATAGGGCTGGTGGTGTAGCTCAGAGACTTAATGCCCCAGGTTCAATCCCCAATACCACAAAATAAATTAATACAAATGTTTTTCTCATTTACAAATCAATGCTTTATACATTTTTCCCTCATATGAAGATGTGCAGACATTAAAAGAGTTCACAGCAAGAATAAAATAATAGCCAGAAATGGTGGTGCACTACTGTAATCCTAGTACTTAGGAGGTTGAGACAGGAGGATTGTAGGTTCTTGGCTAGCCTCAGCAACTTAGCAAGACCCTGTTTCAAAACAAAAGATAAAATGGGGCTGGGGGTGTAGCTTGGAGGTAGAATGCCCCTGGGTTCAATCCTCAATACCCTCCTCCCAAAACAGAAGAAAATAATAAATTTATAATATAGTCAACATGCCCTTTAAATACAATTAGACTCAAATGGTATAAATGCAAATTTTTTCCCTAAGGGGGAAAAATCCTCTCTTTAAAATGCCTAAATCAGTATAGATGAAATAAACTACTTATAAACTACTCATGCTAGCCCTGAACAACAACTACAAAAAAGTTATTAGTTGCTAATTGAATATATTAAAGCTAAAAAAGGTCTCTTTTTAAGCTTAAAATACAGGACCTAGTTATTCTTTATACAAAATAGTAATAGTAAATGAAAATATTCTCATTAGTTCTTTCAAATCATGAGAAATCCTTCCCCCCCCCAAAAAAAACAGAACTTGTTTAATTTACTTTCTTTTCTCTCCTCTCTTTTTTTTTTCTTTTGTGGTACTGGGGTGTTGAACCCAGGGGCGTTCTACCTCTGAGCTATACCCACAGCCCTATTTTATTTATTTTTTGTGGTACTGAGGATTGAACCCTGGGGCATTCTACCTCCAAGCTACACCCCCAGTCCTATTTTTATGTTTTATTTTGAAACTGGATCTCACTAGGTTGCAGAGGGCCTCACGAGGTTGCTAAGGCTAGCTGGGAACCTGCGATCCTCTTGTCTTAGCCTCCCAAGTACTGGCATTACAAATGTGCGCCACCATGCCCGGCTTACTTTTTATTTTTGAAAGAGAGTCTCACTAAGTGGCTGAGGACCTCACTAAGTTGCTGAGACTGGCTGCGAACCTATGATCTTCCTGTCTCAGCCTCCTAAGTACTGGGATTACAAGCATGCGTAATACACTAGGCTGTATTTTTTCTTCCTTTTTTTTTTTGTATTTTTCTTTTTAAATAAGAAATACAGCTAACTCCTTAAGTGGATATATTACAAAAAGCTCTGAAATGCTCTTTAGGCCTTCAAAAATAGTATAAAGTATGCCACATTTATAAAAGAAGCACACTGAAACTTCTACGGAAGACCAGAAGCTTTTGGAAAATGGCAATAATTTGTCCAATAAATAAAAGATGGCACAAACCATTTCTCTTAGAGGCCCAAAGATGAAAAAAAATTTATTAGGTCCTTGAACCAAAGATGACTTGTGATTACACACAGAATTTGATGATTAGAAATGAAATCTATTTAGGTTTCTAGCCAATGTTCTTAGAATAGTAGTATCCCTAGAAACCATGGTAAATTTCCAGTTTGCAAGAGTTTAATGAACCAGATAGATAATTGTATCGCCAATATCTGCTCGTAGCCCATTTTCGATGAGGTGAATCTCCTTGCTCATGAGGTCCACGTGGAAAACAGCATGCTCTGAAATGGGGGTCTTCTCACTGTGCTCTTTTCCTAAGACAGGAAGTCGCCGAGGTCCCAACAGCGGGTCATCAAATCTCATCAGTTTCACTTTGGAAAGATCTACAGCAAAAGAGACCATCAATACATGAGCGAGTTTGCTAGTTCACATTTAAACACACCAATTGCTATATTTAAACAAAAATATTCTCATCAGATTGTTAAATAGGATCCAATCTCAGGAGCAAAGCCAAACTCTAATAAATCTTCATCCCCTTTCAGCTTTTTAGCCAGATCAGAGATAGTCAGAAATTCTTTGGGTTTTTTTTTGGGGGGGGTACTGGAGATTGAACCCAGGGGCATTCAATCTCTGGGTACACCCCATCCCTTTTCTTTTCTTTTTCGCGGTACTGGGGATTGAACCCAGGAGCATTCTACCTCCGAGCTACACCCCCAGCCCTATTTTTTATTCTTTATTTTGAAACAGGGTCTCACCAAGTTGCGGAGGCCTCACTAAGTAGCTAAGGCTGGAAGCGAACCCGGATCCTCTGGTCACAGCCTCCCAAGTACTGGAATTACAAGCATGCGCCACCACGCCTGGTTCCCTTTTCATTTTTGAAACAGGCTCTTGTGCTGAGGATCTCACCTAATTGCTAAGGCTGGCCTCGAACCTGTGATTCCCCTGTCTCAATCTCCCAAGTACTGGGATTATAGGCATGTGCCACCAGGCCTGGCTGTCAGAGATACTATGTAACACATCTCCTGGAATGATAAACCCAAAGAAAGGAAAGTGTATTTTTGAGCATTAACCTATAAGCTCTCTTAAATCGTTTTTTATATGCTTCAATTAATCATTCTTTAATATATCAAAAAGTCTAAAACTTCTTTTTTCTTGTGCTTCCTGGGATTCATTAAATTTTAAGATCTGTAGCTTTTCTTGGAGAAATAAGTACTACTTTAGCAATAGCTTTACCCATTTCCTGTTTTGCTCAAAAGATAAAAGTGTTTATATTAACACATTGATAAGAGGGAAGGGCCCAGCTCAGCTCAGCTGGGCCCTTCCCTCTTATCAACTGTTACAATGAGCCCAGCCCTGACCTGCCTGAGGTTTTCTTGATCTATTGTTGTGTGAGCTGTGAAGTTAGGTCCTGGCCAAAAAAAAGAGAAACAAAAAGAAAAGAAAAAAGTGCACTTGTCCCACAAATAAGTTTATGATCCAACAATACTGCCAAGAACTGGGCCTAAAAGAACTTATTTAAGCACTCTTAAGACTTCCCAGCATCAAATGACTGTATATGGTGGAAAAACACTGTAAATGACTACAAATGCTGATTCTGGGTTTCTACCTCTAAGTGTAGCATGGGTAGTTATGCTTAACCTAAAGAAATAGAAGATTTTTCTGAATTACTTCCACCCCTTTCTAAAACAGATTGCTCGGTGGTCCATGAGCTACACTTCCTCATGTTGCCTTCAAAGTAGGAAACTTAGCATGAGAGGGATAAGAGATAAAAGGAGACGTTAATGCAGCTGGCAGCAATACCAGGAGCACGAGTTATCCAGACATTCTGTTCTTTGTGAAACAAAGACTGAAGGACAGCAAGTTTAGAGAAGAGATCTTGGGGCTTAGAGAGCAATTACCTGCAGCTGCCATGAAAGCAAACCCTGCCTGAGAGTCTTTGGAGAGTCTCTGCAGAGACTATACAATCTATTCCCAGACATCACACAAGCCCTGAAAATTAAAATAGGAAAGGAGCAGGCACAGTCTTCATGCCAACTATGATCTTATTTGGGGAAGAATATAATTCATTTTCACAGCCACTGCAATTCAACGTGTACGTCAATGGAACAAAATATTTCGCTGTAGAAGCAGAGACAAGTCTTACGTGTAGATTTTATATGTCAGACCTTTCGCTGCAGATCTCTCTCTCTCTCTCTGAAACAGTCCTCCCTCATCATTTCAAGCAATTTCAATTCAAACTATTTCAAAGAAACCTTAATACTCAATCAGGCTTCTAAGTGACAAAACACATTTGCTTTGATGTTTCACCATGTGGTTCATTACTGCCAATAAACTCTTGGAGCTTTCTTAGTGGTTTTACTCTTTTCTTGTACCAGATCTCTCTTATCACTGAAAATGTTGAAATTTAAGTCTGCAACTACACAAAGATTTAAGGCACTTAGAGAAAAGATGAGAGTGATTGAAAGTCCCTCAGGATTGATAATGTGAAAAGGAGTCTTTCACCTCCAAGTTCATATGTGCTATGGGTTATGAGTGATTTAAAGTCATTATCATCAAACAGTTGCTCAGTGGCCTTTGTGGAGTGAAATGACGGTTTTAGTGTAGTTCCGCCTGGGCCTGGATCATAATCACCCTCAATACAATTGGCAGTAATTGGATGACTTGCTGGCTATTGCAGCAGACAGACTAAGAACTATGTTACTGAATTTAACTTCTTCTCCATCTCAAATACTCAATATTCTTGGCCCCCTCTGAAATCAAAGCATCCTGAGGGCTTTTGGAAAAGAATCAAGGTTAGATCTCTTCTGTAGATTCTTATAGGAATATCAATTTCAAACTCCCCCTAATGTTTCTATCCATTTTCTAAAATTTATAGCAGTTACTAACACCAAATTTAAAACACTGTATAATAATACTATTGACAGCTAGTATGACAAAGGAGGTAAGAATTTTGCCAAAGGCTCTGTGAGAAAAGACAAGAGATAGAAAAAACATGTCAGTAATAATTCTGAAGAACCTACTCAGTGCTAAATCTAAGTACATTTAATAGAGGTATAGATTTTCCATAATATAATACAATCTTCAAGCCAGGAGCGGTGGCGCACGCTTGTAATTCCAGTACTTGGGAGGCTGAGATAGGAGAACTGCAGGTTCAAGGACATCCTCGGCAAGTAGTGAGACTCTCATCAACCTAGCGAGACCCTGTTTCCAAATAAAAAATAAAATAGGGCTGGGGGTGTAGCTCAGAGGTAGATTGCCCCTGGGCTCAATCCCCAGTACCCCCCCACAAAAAAATACAATCTTCAATACAAGAATATATCCTCTCATGTACTACAAACTCACACTAATTCTATCCAGTGGGTCCATATAGATTATCCATTTTCTTTAAAAGTCACTACAGTGTCCTTCAAGGCTCAGAGTTCTTCCTATTACAAAATCTTCTCATGACTGAATATATGCAATATAAATATGGCAAGTCACAAAATGGCTTTCTATATATTCATATTTCCAAATTTTCAAGTTCTGCTTCTTGTAGCCTATTAATTCTAAGGATGAAGCTAACATTTTATGGCATCTGGTTTCCCAAGGGAACATTAATAAATATCTATAGCAACATGGATGAATCTTGAAGATATCTTATTAAATGAAATACGCTAAACACAGAAGGACAAATACAGCTGTGTGCAGTGGTACATGTCTATAGTCCCAGCTACTCAGGAGGCTGAGGTAGGAGGATCACTTGAGCCCAGAAGGTCAGAGCCGGTCTGGGGAATATAGTGAGACCCTATCCCTTAAAAATAGTAAGAAAAGCCTGTAAATAAAATATATCTAATCTAAAAAATAAAAGTACAAATATGTATGATTCCAGTATATGAGGTACCTAGAATAGTAAAATACACAGAGGCAGAAAGTAGAACAGTCATTACTAGTAACTACACTACTGGTAGTTTCCTCCTCTCCCCTTTCCCCTCACCTTTACGTGTGTAATTTTTAAGGTATATCCTAACAATATTTTCTCCATAAATTCATCCTTGAGCAACACAGCTAGGAATAATCACACCTTCCTCTGTGCTATACATTTCATCTGTACCATATATAAATGAACCATTTAGAGTCCATAAATTATAGTCCACTTTTTAGAAAATGTTTACACTGATGGAAAATTCAATCCCTGTACCACAAAAAAAAAAGAGAGAGAGAGAGAGAGAGAGAGAGAGAAAAGAAATTAAAATTACTTACATATTTTGCCTGGAGGCACACAGTTTAGAAGAAAGAATATGAACTTTTTTTGTGTGGTACTGGGGATTGAACCCAGAGGCATTCCACCTCCAATCTACACCCCCAGTCCCTGTTTTATATTTTTATTTTGAAAGAGGATCTCGCTAGGTTGATGAGAGTCTCACTACTTGCTGAGGCTGACCTCGAACCTGAGATCCTCCTGCCTCAGCCTCCCAAGTACTGGGATTACAGGCGTGCGCCATCATGGCCAGCTGAATATGAACTTCAGTCAAACAGACTTGAGCTTGATTTCCAGCTCCAAGATTTACTATGTGAATAATCTTTGCAAATTACTCTACCTTTCTGAGCCTCCATCTCATTATCTGTACAAGGGGACTGATAGCATCTTCTCTATTGCAGGCTTTTGAAAGGATCAAATGGCTAATACATTATCAGTCAAGAGATTTTTTTTTTTTTTGTGGTACTGAGGATTGAACCCAGGGGTATTCTACCCCGCTAGCTGCTACCCATCGGAGTTTCAGGGAAGCAACTTACCTTTGATTCCTCGGTCCATTTTCATTAAACGTCTGATTATGGAATCACAGTTGTCTCCTTGCCTGATTTCAATTTTTGTTGAGAAATGGCCATTGGATGGCTGGGGATTTACTAGGGAAACTGGCACACCAGGCTAGGAAAATAAAGTGTAAATGAATGTTATAGGGAACCAAACTTGAATACTCTCAAGGGAAGGGGAATCTCTGCTACATTTTCCATACCTGGTGAAAGACCTAATTCTGGTATTTTAAAATCATAACCAAGGCATATTCAAATACGAAAGAAAAGTTGTATAAGCTCATGCTTATAACCAGATGCCTAGGTGAAAATGATTACAATTACATATAATGATGCTAGACAATAACAGTAAGTATATTTTCTCTTCCACAACTAACATTGTTTGTTGAATTTCTACTATATATCAGGTATTGATTGTACTAAGCACTTTTTCTTCTTGAGGTACTAGGGATTGAACCCAGGGGCATTCTACCTCCGTGCTACACTCTCAGCCCTATTTTTTGTTCTTTATTTTGAAACGGGGTCTCACTAAGTTGCAGAGGGCCTCACTAAGTAGCTGAGGCTGGCCGCGAACCCGGATCCTCCGGTCTCAGCCTCCCAAGTACTGGGATTACAAGTGTGTGCCACCACGCCCAGCTTCTACTAAGCACTTTATAGATAACAGTTCTCTATCCCAAAGGGTAATTCTTTCGAACCCCCTCATAAATGAGATGCTGAAAACCAGAAAGATTAAGAAATTAGCCCAAAGTCACACAGGTAGTGAAAGGGCAAGGATTAAACATACTTCTTTGCCATTCTACCTCCCACATTATAGAAGCTATCTTGTCAAGGACCCTGCTATTATTTTAAATGGGAAGTAACAGACTGTTGTGAAAAACTTACATAGTAGCTTAATGGAATACTTAAAAGTGGCTTGAAATAAATGTTTGTAAAGGGAATACTATTTCATGTATCTCCATGGCCCAAATGCTTGCATTTTCAAAGCCAATACACCTTAATGTAATGAGTATCATTCCACAATGATAAATTTAGGAGGTCTCCATGATCATGATTACCTCATTCTTTTTTTTTTTTTTTGCGGTACTGGGGATTGAACCCAGAGGCATTCTACCTCTGAGCTACACACCCAGCCCTACTTTTTTTTTAATTCTTTATTTTTGAAACAGGGTCTCGGCTAAGTTGTGGAGGGCCTCACTAAGTAGCTGAGGTTGGCCGTGAACCCAGATCCTCTGGTCTCAACCTCCCAAACACTGGGATTACAAGTGTGCGCCACCATGCCCGGCTACCTCATTCTTTTTTTAAAATAGGCTTTTCTGTTTACTAGGTTTTCAATTAAAAGTGGTAAAAGTAACGATATATCTAAGTTCTCTGCTTATCAAGATAAGAAGAATGTTAGTTGGGTGTGGTAGTGCATGCCTATAATCCTAGTACTTGGGAGGCTAAGACAAGAGGATCACAGTTTTGAGGCCAGCCTCAGCAACTTAGAGACTCTGTTTCAAAACAAAAAATAAAATAGGGCTGGGGGTGTGTCTTGAAGGCAGAATGCCCCAGGGTTCAGTCCCCAATTGAAACAAAAGAAAAAGGAAAGCCGGGCATGGCGCACGCTTGTAATCCCAGTACTTTGGGAGGCGGAGACCGGAGGATCCAGGTTCACGGCCAGCCTCAGCTCTCTCGTTTTCTCTCTCTCTCTCTCTCTCCTTAGTGAGGCCCTCTGCAACTTTGTGAGACCCGGTTTCAAAATAAAGTATAAAAAATAGGGCCGGGGGCGTAGCGCAGAGGTAGAACACCCCTGCATTCAATCCCCGGTACCGCAAAAAAAAAAGAAAAAAAGAAAAAGAAAAAGGTCACTGGACTCACAATTGTAGCCCCCTGGACTTGTCAAATGCTGCCAGTCAAAACAGATTCTTCAAGGTTAAGTAAAATAGGATCCCTAAAAACCTCCAAACCCTTTTTATTTTCACCAATCATGGCCAAAATGTAAGGGGAAAAAAAGTAATTCCAAAATAACTTAAGATGGTGCATCAATATGGTTTACACTTGGCCGGGAGTGGTGGCACATGCTTGTAATCCCAGTACTTGGGAGGCTGAGACCGGAGGATCCGGGTTCACAGCCAGCCTCAGCTAATTAGTGAGGCTTCCGCAACTTCGTGAGACCCGGTTTCAAAATAAAGGATAAAAAACAGGGCTGGGGGTGTAGCTCAGAGGTAGAATGCCCCTGGGTTCAATCCCTGGTACCGCAAAAAAAAAAAAAAAAAGGTTTACACTTAAAACCAAAAGCCTAGAATAACAATAAAACCAACATTCGTTGAAAGTTTGAAAGCTCCTTCTCACTGTTTATAAAAAAATCTTACATTTCAAAGCCTACCATACTATTTTTAATAAAAACCAGGTTCTGAAAGTCATTCTTTTTTTTTTTAAACAGGGTCTCACTAAGTTGCAGAAAGCCTCATGAAGTAGCTGAGGCTCGCCGTGAACCTGCAATCCTGTCTCAGCCTCCCAAGCACAGAGATTACAAGTGTGAGCCACCATGTCTGGCTTATATTTTTATTTTTAAGAACTACAAATAATAGCCAGGTGTAGTGGCGCACGCCTGTAATCCCTGTGCTTGGGAGGCTGAGACAGGAAGATTGCAGGTTCGAGACCAGCCTCAGCAACTTAGCCAAGACCCTGTTTCAAAATAAAAAATAAAAAGGGCTCAGGGTGTAGCTCCCCTGTTGTCAATCCCAGTACAAAAAGAAAAGGGTAACATCTGATACCATCAATATGAATAAAGTAAGGAAAAGTTACTATTAGACCAGTAATTAGGACACCTCAGGTCCATTTCTAACTGTGGCCTAGAATAAGCCATTCACTTAATTTCTCTGGACCTTGCTCGCTTCCATCTTTAAAACTGATGGGTTTATCAAAAAAGAAATGGGCAGCCAGGCATGGTGGTGCACACTTGTAATCCCAGTACTTGGGAGGCTGAGACAGGAGGATCACAGGTTCGTGGCCAGCCTCAGTAGTTAGTGAGGCCCTCCGTAACTTAGTGAGACCCTGTTTCAAAATAAAGAAAAAAAAATAGGGCTG
>PVJS01026580.1:0-11874 GCA_004027185.1 Glis glis
TTTTTTTTTTTTTTTTGCGGTACCGGGGATTGAACCCAGGGGCGTTCTACCTCTGAGCTACACCCCCAGCCCTATTTTTTATACTTTATTTTGAAACCGGTCTCATGAAGTTACAGAGGGCCTCACTAAGTAGCTGAGGCTGGCCTTGAACCTGTATCCTCCAGTCTCCACCTCCCAAGTACTGGGATTACAAGCATGCGTCACCACGCCCGGCTCTTACTGGTCTTTTTTTATCTTGCATATTTGCTCATGTAAAATTATTTAAGAATACTGCTAGCTTTCCTAGTCCATGTACATAATCTAGTGCCTATAAAGGCTTAGTTCAGGTGTTTGGTACATGCTATTTTAACAGCATGCTAATCACCTGCTCACTAACAAGAACATGTTACTGTTGATTATATATTAAAGAATTTTAAATATTTATTATAAGGTTGAGTTATTATCTGATTTTATATTGAGAATTCATTCAGAATTATGAATATTAAATATTTTTAGTATTCAACTTTCAAAGACAACTTACCTTTATTTTCCAAATGTCTGGGAATTGTTTGATTAAAATTTATCATGGGGTTGGAGATATAGCTCAGTGGTAGAGCACTTGCTAGCATCATGCAGGTCTTGGGTTTGGTCCCAGCAGCCCCCCCCACTTCTGAAATAATAAGATGAAGCATTTGTAAGTGGTAGTAGTTTTTCTTTTGTATGTATGCATCTTCAGTGTTTTCCATGTTGGAAATGGGACAAAATACAGAACTGATTAACATGTTGAAACAAATAGACAAACCTCTTTTTTCATTTTTGTGTTTTTGGTGCTGAGGATTGTACCCAGGGCCTCATGCGTGCTAGACAAGCACTCTGACACTAAGCTACATCCCCAGCCCTGAAACTGATGGATAAAGCTGCAATTTTCATTCATAATTCAAAGTTTCTAGCTTTTATTAAAAGTTTTCTTGTAGCTGGGTGTGGTGGTACATGCCTGTAATCCCAGTACTTTGGAGGCAGAGACAGGAGGATCACAGGCTTGAGACCAACCTTAGCAATTTAGCGAGACTCTCAGCAACCTAGTGAGACCCTATTTCAAAACAAAAAATAAAATAGGGCTGGGGATGTAGTTTGGAGGTAGAATGCCCCTGGGTTTATCCCCAGTACCACAAAAACAACCTCCCAAAACAAAAAAAAAACACCCAAAACTCTTCTTGTTCTCATGGTTTGACTTTTTAGTAGTTACTGTATATTTAAAATTATTATACATTACTAAGATATCCCTTTATCTGTTTTATATATGGTAAATACATTTAAGATTTCATTTGGAAAAACAAAATGCCTCTTTTAAAAAGGTTTAAAACTGCCGGGCATGGTGGCGTACGCTTGTAATCCCAGTACTTTGGGAGGCAGAGACTGAAGGATCCGGGTTCGCAGCCAACCTCAGCGCACGCGCATGCACACATGCGCGATCTCCTCTCTCTCCTCTCTCCTCTCTCCTCTCCTCTCTTCTCTCTCTTTCTCTCTCTCTCTCTCTCTCTACCTAGTGAGGCCCTCCACAACTTCATGAGACCCGGTTTCAAAATGAAGCATAAGAAAAAATAGGGCCGGGGGTGTAGCGCGGAGGTAGAACGCCCCTGGGTTCAATCCCCGGTACTGCAAAAAATAAATAAATAAATAAATAAAAATAAAAAAAATAAAAAGTTTTAAAACCACTTGTATAGAAACACTTTTCAGCTGGGCATGGTGGCATATGCCTGTAATCCCAGTACTTGGGAGGCTGAGATAGGAGGATCACAGGTTCTAGGCCAGCGGTGCACAGTAACTTAGTAAGACCCTGTTTTAAAATAAAAAATAGCTGGACGTGGTACTTGTAATCCCAGTACTTGGGAGGCTGAGACAGGAGGATTGCAGGTTCACAGCCAGCCTCAGCTACTTAGTGAGGCCCTCCGCAATTTAGTGAGACCCAGTTTCAAAAAAAAAAAGAATAAAAAATAGGGCTGGAGGTATAGCTTGAAGGTAGAATGCCCCTTGGTTCAATCCCCAGTTCTGCAAAATTAAATAAATAAATAAATAAAATGAAATAAAAAATAAAAAGGTTGAGAATGTACCTCAGAGATAGAACGCCCCTGGGTTCAATCCCTAATACAAGGAAAGAAAAGAGAAGAGAAGAGAAAAGAAAAAAAAAAAAAAAAAAAGAAAAAACCAGGTGTGATGGCGCACACCTATAATCCCAGTACTTGGGAGGCTTAGATAGGAGGATCGCAGGTTCGAGGCCAGCCTCAGCAATTTAGTGACACTTGTTTCAAAAATAAAAATAAAATAGGGCTGGGGGTGTATCTTGGAGGTAGAACACCTCTGAATTCAATCCCCAGTACCACACACACAAAAAAAAAAAAGAAGAAGAAGAAAGAAAAAGAAAAGACAAGACAGAAACAGACACTTTTCTACTAAGCAGTCTGTGGAAACCAGTAGAACTAAAATTCAGCAAATTCTGTAGAAATGATTGTCTGAAATTAAAGCCCTGGTCCCTAGAGCTAAACAATTTTCTCTGTTACACGAAGCTTCCTAACTCCATTTTGGTACTGGGGATGTTATGCTATAGCATTCAAACTTTCAGAAATAGATGGGCCAATAGCTTACAAGAAATATTTGTCTCAAGCAATTTGTATGCCAGTAGATTCAAAGGGGCTAGGAGAGAAAAATTATTCCTAATTATTCATAGCCGGGTGTGGTGGCGCACGCTTGTAATCCCAGTACTTGGGAGGCTAAGACCAGAGGATCCAGGTTCACTGCCAGCCTCAGCTACTTAGTGAGGCCCTCTGCAACTTACTGAGACCCTGTTTCAAAATAAAGAATAAAAAATAGGGTTAGGGGTGTAGCTCAGAGGTAGAATGCCCCTGGGCTCCATCCCTAGTACCACACAAAAAAATTCATAACTAGTATAAATCACTGGTCCTCTACCTCTTTTGGTTTGTGAATCATTTTAGCATGATGAAAGCATTTATGGACCATCCTAATCAATGCACTTGCTAGTATAAAAACCAAATATCCTAGAATGAATGAGAATATTTTTGTGAGTAGGGCATTGGGCTCACAAGGCAAGCACTTTACCACTGAGCTACATCCCAGCCCTTCTATAAAGCCCTTCTATAAAGCCCTTCTATAAAGATTTAAGTAGGATAATGTATACAAAATTCCTAGTCCAAATTGAATTAGTAGGATTAGGAGACCAGAATGCACAAGCAGTGTGCCAAGCCAACAGCTTACATGCACATCTCAAAGAAAGGAATGTGGAGCTTCTCAAAAAACTCTACAGATAGCCATTGCAAACATCAGTGACCTAATGTGGTCCTAATTGCTCCAAACCTAAACAGTTAGAAATTTTTAATCTAATTTGGGAGGGAAGTACAATATATAGGACAAATAGTATATAGTAAGACAAATAATGATTATATGATGAGATATTGAGGTATTCTCACAGTTCAGCATAATTAGGATTAGACACAAAAGCAAGGCAAAACTTGTTTTTAGCAACGGAACACCTTTTTATACCAAAATCCTATGTGGGACAGATGCATGTGTGGTGGTCCAGATGAGAGAGGGGGAAGGGAGCAAGAGAACAAACACTGCTAGGCAGCATTTCCTCTGCTAAAGATCAGCACCTGTGGTGGCTCTCTGGAACCCCAGAGTTCCCTTAGAACACATTTTGAAAACTGCTGATTAAGACTGTTGCATATTTTTATTTTACTGACAACTTTTTATGTAGACTTGCTTCTCTCAATCTATTCTGAAGATTGCTGCCAGAATGATCTTCTTAAAATATCAAGTTGCCGGGCGTGGTGGCGCACGCTTGTAATCCCAGTACTTTGGGAAGCGGAGACCGGAGGATCCGGGTTCGCAGCCAGCCTCAGCTCTCTCGCGCGCGCTCTCTCTCTCTCCTTAGTGAGGCCCTCCGCAACTTCGTGAGACCCGGTTTCAAAATAAAGTATAAAAAATAGGGCCGGGGGCGTAGCGTGGAGGTAGAACGCCCCTGCGTTCAATCCCTGGTACCGCAAAAAAAAAAAAAAAAAAATCAAGTTAATGCCCTACTCGAAAAACATTTTAAGTATTTCTTAGTTGGGCATTTAAGATAATCCACAGCCAAGCATGGTGGTGCACGCCTGTAATCCCAGTACTTGGGAGATTGAGACAGGAGAATCACAGGTTTGAGGCTAGCCGTAGCAACTTAGTGAGACCCTGTTTCAAAATAAAAAGTAAAAAAGGCTGGGAGTAGGTAGAACGCCCTGGGCTCAATCTGGACTGCTTAGTGTTTCCTGAACACACATTGCTTTTCCTGACTCCCTACCTTTTTTTTTTTTTTTTTTTGGTGCTGGGAATCGAACCCAGGGGCATTCTACCTCTGAGCTACACCTCAGTCCTATTTTATCTTTTATTTTTAAACAGGGTCTCACTAGATTGCTGAGAGCCTTGCTAAGTTGCTTAGGCTGGCTTTGAACCTGTGATCTTCCTGTATCAGTCTCCCAAGTACTGAGACTCCCTACTTTTTTTTAATGCTGTTGTTCCAATTCAACAAGTCCAAAAAAATGAACTCATTCCTTCTCCAAGCAAACCAACCTCTCCTGGCCTCCCAACACTGCTAATAACATCCCAGTCATTCCAGTTGAAATCCTCACACATTAATTATGGACCATCCTAAATGCTACATCCTTTAGGAGGCTACCCTTCATTCTATGGGAATTCCCTTCCTTTTCTGAAACTTAATGACATTTTGTGTCTAATGACTTCTAGACTCTCACTCCATTTTATGTTTAATCATGAAGTATTTTTGTATGGTTTTAGTACACTCTAATTTATCTAGGATTGCAAGTACTATGTAAATTGAAGGAGGATGATTTTTTGTTGTTGTTGTTTAATTCAGAACCAATACCCTCTCTCTTTTCTTTTCTTTCTTTCTTTTCTTTTTTGGTACTGGAGGTTGAACTCACAGGCATTCTACCTCCGAGCTACACCCCCAGCCCTTTTTATTTTTTATTTGGAAACAGGATCTTGCTAAGTTGCCGAGGGACCTCACTAAATCGCTGAGGCTGGCCTTGAACCTGCCATCCTGTCTCAGCCTCCCAAGTACTGGGATTATAGGCGTGTGCTACCACGCCTGGCTCCAATACTCTTTTACCATTATTGCTGTGGCCTGTATCCTCTGTATTTGGGCGTGATTCTACAAATTTGCAGTGATTCTACAAATACAGATAACTACCTTATTATTCTGTCTTCTAGGATAATTCTGTTGGTGCATTTACATTTTGAAATACAGATTATATATTTCATTATTATTTTACCTTTAAATTGCAGTTAAAGCCTTTTTTTGGGTACTGGGGATTGAACCTAGGGGCATATTACCTCTGAGCTACACCCCCAGCCCTAGGTTGATGAGAGTCTCACTACTTGCCAAGGCTATCCTTGAACCTGCTATCCTCCTGTCTCAGCCTCCCAAGTACTAGGATTACAGGAGTGTGCTACTACATCCGGCTTTAAAGCCTTATTTATTTATTTATTTTTGTGGTACTGGGGATTGAACCCAGAGGCATTCTACCTCCAAGCTACACCCCCAGCCCAATTTTATTTCTTATTTGGAAACAGGGTCTCACTAGGTTTCTGAGAGTCTTACTACTTGCTGAGGCTGTCCTCAAACCTGCGATCCTCCTATCTCAGCCTCCAAGTACTGGGATTACAGGCATGCGCCCCCACGCCCAGCTCTTATTTTTAAAGAAAATTTATGTGTGTGGGTAGGTAATTGCTAATTCACAATTGTAAAAAGAGATCTTATAAAAATTTTTTTGTGTGTGTGTGGTACCGGGGATAGAACCCAGGGGTGTTCTACCTCCGCGCTACACCCCCGGCCCTATTTTTTTATGCTTTATTTTGAAACCGGGTCTCACGAAGTTGTGGAGGGCCTCACTAGGTAGAGAGAGACAGAGAGAGAGAGATCGTGCGCTGAGGCTAGCCGCAAACCCGGATCCTCCGGTCTCCGTCTCCCAAAGTACTGGGATTACAAGCGTGCGCCACCACGCCCGGCTTAAAATATTTTTTTCTAAAGGGGGGCACTACCCAGGTGCGGTGGCACATGCCTGTAATCCCAGTACTTGGGAACCTGAGACAGGAGGATCACAGGTTTGAAACCAGCCTTAGCAATTTATTGAGATTCTCAGCAACCTAGTGAGACCCTGTTTAAAAAATAAAAAATAAAATAAAATTAGGCTGGGGGTGTAGCTTGGAGGTAGAATGCCCCTGAGTTCAATCCTGTACCCCACACACAAATAAGTAAGTAAATAAATGAAAGAAATGAGTCTTGATGAGATTGAGTACCACTCTTAGATAAACAGAAGTTTACTATACCACAGGAGAACAGCAACAGATTAAATAAGATAATGTGTATGAAATCACATTAGACCCAAAGTGAGGGTCCAGCATATATTCAGTGTATTCCACATGTCCTTTATGAGGGTGCTTTAGAGCCTTGCTAATGGACAGCAGCATCAGCATCACCATCAATTGTCACCCTGGGAATTATTGCAAATGCAGAAACTCAGGAAAGACTGAATCAGGATCCGTATTTTAACAAGATCCCCAGGGAATTCTTGAGCACACTGAAGTCTGACCAGCATTGCCCCAAGTTTGAACAGCAGCAACTCTCAGCACTCTTAGCACAGGGTGCATCATTGGTGGATTGTCTTCATATATGGATGTAGCATGTGTTTTTTTATTGTTTAAAATTTTAAAGATAGTTGAACAATGGAAGTTTTGTAACATTAATTTTTACTAAACTTGTAACACAACATGCATTACACAGCATGATTCAAGAGTCAGAAATCAGCCAGACGTGGTGGTGCATGCCTGTAATCCCAGTATTTAGGAGGCTGAGACAGGAGGATTGCAGGTTCAAGGTGAGTCTCAACAACTTATCAAGATGCTCAGCAACTTAGCAAGACCCTGTTTCAAAGTAAAAAAAAGTTGGGGGTGTAGCTCAGAGGTAGAATGTCCCTGGGTTCAATCCCCAATACCAAAAAAAAAAAAAAAAAAAAGATTTCTTTATTCATTCTTTTTGGTTTTTTGGTACTGGGGATTGAACCCAGGGGCATTCTACTTCTGAGCTATACCCCAGCCCTATTTTTTATTCTTTATTTTGAAACAGGGTCTCACTAAGTTGCAGAGAGCCTCACTAAGCAGCTGAGGCTGACCACGAACCTGTGATCCTCATGTTCAGTCTCCCAAGTACTAGAATTACAAACATACGCCACCATACCTGGCTCTTTATTCATTCTTTTTTTTTTTTTTTTCAGTACTGGGGATTGAACCCAGGGGCATTCTACCTCTGGGCTACACCCCCAGCCCTATTTTTTATTCTTTATTTTGAAACAGGGTCTCACTAAGTTGCGGAGAGCCTAAATTGCCAAGGCTGGCCGCAAACCCAGATCCTCAGTTCTCAGCCTTCCAAGTACTGGGATTACAAGCATGCGCCACCACGCCCGCCTTCTTTATTCATTCTTAATTCAGAAAATGTTTATTAGCTGGGTGCGGTGGTGCTTGCCTGTCATCCCAGTACTTGGGAGGCTGAGATAGGAGTACTGTAGATTTGAGGACAGCCTCAGCAAGTAGTGAGACTCTCATCAACCTAGAGAGACCCTGTTTTAAAAAATAATAATAAAATAGGGCTGGGGGTGTAGCCCAGAGGTTCAATCCCCAGTACCACACACACACAAAATTTTTTTATTGAATACCTTTTATGTGCCAATACAGTGATGAGCTAGACAGGCTTTAGTCCTGGTGGAACTTAGTTAGGTAAGGAAGATAGACAAGTGATAACAATTGAAGTAATTAAAATTATGCTAAATATTATGAAGGAAATGAAAAGAACACTAATATGGTAGGTGCAGAGTTAGTGACTTTTTTTTTTTTTTTTTGCAGTACTGGGGATTGAACCCGGGGGCATTCTACCTCGGAGCTATACCCCCGGCCCTATTTTTTATCCTTTTTATTTTGAAACCGGGTCTCACAAAGTTGCAGAGGGCCTCACTAAGTAGCTGAGGCTGGCCAGGAACCCGGATCCTCCGGTCTCCGCCTCCCAAATACTGGGATTACAAGTGTAGGCCACCACGCCCTGCTGTTAGTGACGTTTAAAGAAGAGGTCTGGCTAGAGATAGGAATTTAGTCACCTTTAGCATATAGATGATATTTAGAGCCAAGAGACTGAAAGGAATCACCTGAAGAGAGAGTGTATTGAGAGAAGGGGGCTCCAGATAGAACCCTGAGAAATTCTTCATTTGGTCAGTGGCGGAGGCAGAGCAGCAAAAGAGAAAGCAAACAGCGAGACCGGAGGAAAAGCAGCAGAGTGCAGTGTAACGGAATTCAAGAAAGGAGAGTGTTGGTGAAGGAGTGGGTGGTCAGCTCTGCTGAATGTGACTAAGAAACCTAGCAGGATGGGCACAAAAAGTATGGGCTAGTTTGGGCCTCATAAACCTTGCTAGTGACCTTGATGAAAGTGGTCCCTGTGGACAAGGAAGGAAATTGAAGTGGTTAAAGTAGAAATGGTAATAGAGGAAGTAGAAATGTTTATAACAGATTTTTTCCAGAAATTTAGCTATAAGGTGAAGAAAATCAATCAGTTGGGCTATTGATGGAAATGTGGATCAAGAGGTTTTTTGTTTATTTATTTGTTTTTGTTTTCTATAGATGAATGACATTATACTATCTGTAGCCTAAGTTTATTGGGAAAAAAATCAAAATTAGACTTTTGTCTTTGAATCTCCTTCCTTGCGCATTCTCTCTCTCTCACTTCTGGCCTCCATGATGTGAGAGCAGAGAATTACTTTCTCCCTCTGTCTGCTTCCCACTGCCATGCCCTGAGATTTGCAGACTCCGGCTTCACATGGACTGAACCCTGAATCTCAAAAAAACTGTAAGCAAATAAATCTTCCTTCCTCTAAGAAAAAATCAAAATTAAGACATATTTTGAAATCCCAGTTATCAGGGAGGCTTGGGAATTAGCTACCACTAAAGATATCTTCATGTTAGCTGGGCGTGGTGGCGCACGCTTGTAATCCCAGTACTTTGGGAGGCGGAGACCGGAGGATCGGGGTTCGCGGCCAACCACAGCGCGCGTGCTATATATATATATATATATATATATATATATCCTCTCCTCTCTCTCTCTCTCTCTACCTAGTGAGGCCCTCTGCAACTTCGTGAGACCCGGTTTCAAAAATAAAGCATAAAAAAAAATAGGGCTGGGGGCGTAGCGCGGAGGTAGAATGCCCCTGCGTTCAATCCCCAGTACCGCAAAAAAAAAAAAAAGATATCTTCATGTTTAGTTGTCATATGGTGTGTATAAGTCAATTTTGTGTTACTATAATGAAATACCTGAGGCAGAAAAGAGGGTTAGTTAGCTCACTGTTTTAGAGGTTCAAGCTCAAGATTAGGCAGCCTCATTGGTCTAGCTCTGATGAGGGTGGTAGATGGTGTCACATCATGGTGGTAATGCATACTGGAGCAAGTGTTTGTATCTCAAACCAGGATGCAGAAAGAGGAAAAGGTCTGGCTTACTCCTTTTATAACCCTCTTCAGAACTACCCAGGGGTTGCATGAGAACTACCTTAATACCTTTTCAGGGCAGTGCCCTCAGTGATCCAAAGACCTTCCACTAGGCCCCACCTCTGAAAGGTTCCATCTGCTCCCAATACCACTATCTCAGGGACCAAGCTTCAAACACACAGGCCCTTGAGGGACACTCAAACCACATACAAACCACAGTAGCATGTAAATCAGTGCCCTCAGTATGTGAATTTTTAAGCTATATGAAGATTATTCATCATATATGTAGTAATGATTCTATGGTAGAACCCCATGAGAAACCCTTGAAATTCTAGGTTGTTTTGTGTGTGTGTGTGTGTGTGTGTGGTACCGGGGTTGACCGCAGGGGCATTCTATCTCCAAACTCCACCCCCAGCCCCATTTTTTATTCTTTATTTTGAAACAGGGTCTCACTAAGTTTCAGAGGACCTCACTAAGTAGCTGAGGCTGGCCGTGAACCCGGATCCTCCTGTCTCTGTCTCCCAAGTACTGGGATTACAAGCATGTGCCACCATGCCCAGCTTAGGTTCTTTTTTTAAAACTGGGAAGACACTGCTATAATTGCATCTTTAAGGTTTAGGATTTTAGATGCTTGAGGGCTATTTGTGTTTATTAGATTTTTTAAATTAAAGAATAACATATATAATAAGTACACATGTCTTATTATTTTTAACCTGTATATAAAACCATCCAGATCAAGATATGGACCATTTACATCACCTCAGAAGGTTTCCTTGTGCTTATTTATAGTTGCTGTGCCCTTTTATCCCCAGTTAAACACTTTAGACATCTATCATCATAGATTAGTTTCCTGTTCTTGTTCTTGAATTCCATATAAATGGAATTATATAGTATGTACTTTTTTGTACGTCTGGCTTTTTTTCCTCAATGGATTTTTGAGATTCATATATGTTGTTATATTTACTAATAGTTCAGTTTCTTTTATTATTGAATTATTGATGGACATTTGATTGTTTCTAATGCTTGGCTATGTTAGGAACATTCGTGTGTGTGTGTGTGTGTGTGTGTGTGTGTGTGTGTGTGTTTTACTGGGGATTGAACCCAGGACCTAATATTTGCTAGGCAATCTTCTGCCACTGAGCTACATCCCCAGCCCCAGCCCTGAACATTCTCTCTTTTTTTTTTTGTGGTACTAGGGATTGAGCCCAGGGGCATTCTACCTCCAAGCTACAACCCCCAGTCCTATTTTATTTTTATTTTGAAACAGGGTCTCACTAGGTTGATGAGAGTCTCACTACTTGCTGAGACTGTCCTAGAACCTGTGATCCTCCTGTCTCAGCCTCCAAGTACTGGGATTACAAGCCTACAGCACCATGCCTGGCCTGAATATTTTTATAAATATCTTTTGGTGAACATACACATGCATGCCCCTTTTTTTCTTTGGTACTAGGGATTGAATCTAGGGGTATTCTATCTCCAAGATATATCCCCAGCTCTTTTTATTTTGAAACAGGGTCAAGCTGGGTGTGGAGGCGCATGCTTGTAATCCCAGTACTTGTGAGGCAGAGACAGGAGGATTGCAGGTTCAAGATCAACCTTAGCAACTTAGTGAGGCCCTGTTTCAAAATAAAATTTAAAAAATAGGGCTGAGGGTATAGCTCAGAGATAGAATGCCCCTGGGTTCCATCCCCAATACTCCCACACACACAAAAAAAAAAGGAAAAGAAAAAAAGAAAGAGGGTCTCCCTAACTTGCCCTCTAGATTATATACCTACGACTAGCATTTCTAGGTCACAAGGTAGGTGTATGTTCAGCTTTGATAGTACTGCCAGACAGTTTCCAAAGTGTTTGAGCCAGTTTTCCCTCCCACCATCAATGTCTGAGTTTTCCACTTGTTCCAGATCTTGTCAACACTTACTATTGTCAGTCAGCCTTTTTCATTTTAGCCATTCTGGTGGGTGTGTGGTAGTATTCCATTGTGGTTTTAATTTGCATTTTCCCAATGAGTAATGCTGTTGAGTACCTTTTCTTACACTTATTGGCCATTTGGATATCCTCTTTCCTGAAGTGTCTAAAGTCTGGTCATTTAGATTTTTTTTAAATTGATTGTCTTTTTTATTGATGTTGAGGGCATTTTAAAAAATATTTTGAAAAATGTGTACTTTGTCAGTAGTGTATTTCAAGTATTTTCACCCAGTCTATAGCTTGCTTATTAATCTATTTAATGAATAGAGTTCCTAATTTTATTTTATTTTTTATTTTTTATATTTTGGCCGTACTGGGGATTGAACCCAGGGGCATTCTACC
>PVJS01026580.1:11974-26975 GCA_004027185.1 Glis glis
TTTTTTTTTTTTTTTTTTTTTTTTTTTTTTTTTTTGGTGGTACTGGAGATTGAACCCAGGGGCATTCTACCTCTGAGCTACACTCCCAGCCCTATTTATTTTTTTATTCTTTATTTTGAAACAGGGTCTCACTAAGTTGCGGAGGCCTCACTAAGTAGCTGAGGCTGGCCACGAACCCAGATCTTCTGGTCTCAGCCTTCTAAGTACTGGAATTACAAGCGTGCGCCACCACGCCCAACGAATTCCTAATTTTAGTCACTGGAATTACAAGTGTGCACCACCACACCTGGCTCTATTACAGACTTTAAATTATAAATTCCTTTCTGGCCCTAATTATTTTATAACAGAACTAGGCATTTTACAGTCATAAAACAAAAGTCTTAATTTGAATGTTAGATTCAATCATTTGGGCACAAACATTTTAATATAAGTAGCACTGACATGAAATGCCCGTTGTTTCCTTTCTCTCTCCATGTTCATTTGGTGGCATGTGATAACCAAGGTAAACTAGAAATATATACTTACAGCTTTAAAGTAATTGGCCTCCCAAGGAAAATAACACTAGATGTTGAGTTTGTTATTTTAGCTACAGTTGTCAGCAACTCATCTGTGTCCCACAGTCTATAATTTCCTCATTAGACACTTAATCTAGGGGAGAAATGAAATACTTTAAACAAAAGGGTAGAGTAGGAAGAACAGGAATGCTAATGTGGGCTGTGTTTGATCTGGTGTCCCTGAACAAATAGTCTTGATATTTCTCAACCTTTTACCTTTATCCAAGGAAGTAGGGAAGAAAGCATTTTGTGGTTGGAGAGATTACTCTCATTTCAAGCCATACTCTTCATTATTATTTTTTAATCTCCCCCTTCCTTGTAAGGAACATGGCATTAGTCAGTTGAGGTATTTGAAATTAATTGGATCTGAAATTTCTTCTAGTTCTGGCCTCCTAAGATCTGTAATCTACATGGGAAGGGATCTGAAATGGACATTTCAGGAAACTTGAGTTCAGGTGAAATTAAGGAAGAACTTTTGTTTTTTTGTTTTTAACCATTAGAGTTTCCCTGAAATGGAAAGGGGTAACTTGTGTGCTGGAAGAGTCTAGGTGGAGGTTGTACAGTAGGGGAGTGTCAGAGGAAAGGCAAGCCTGATCGATAAGAGGGAGGAGTGGTGAGCTAGTTAAGACATTCCCCCCATTCTAATACTCTGATGCCATTGGTACAGGGATCAGTTTTCATCTTACAGAGCTGTTCTTGTGGTAGCAGAATTCCAGGAATGATTGCATGTGATGGTGAGAAAGAGAACTGGCAAAGGACTTTTCAGAAATGCTAGCTTGCACTTCTCCACCACATTCATTCTTGTAGTCAATGCTTCAGTTCCCAAAGATTAAGTGTACAAATAAAAGTGGACATTTTAGATAAGAGAAACTTAAAAAAAAAGAGACACTGGGATAAGGGAGACAGTTTACTGTTATGAAGTAAAAAGGAGCATCAGCATTCAGAGGCCGCTTTCTGGCACCTGTCAGGCTTGAGCACAGCCAGCAGCTGGCAGATCCAGTCCAGGGTTCTTTCTGAAATTTGACGTTTTGTTCCCTTTAGAGCCTGCATTTCCTCTTGGGAAAACAGGCTGGCACATAGAAATCTGGTCTCTGAAACTAAGAGGAGAATTTTGTTCATCTACTATCCTTAATTGAATGATAATTATTTAATAGTATTTGAATAAAGGCAATTTTATAAGCATTTGTGTGAAACACAGTTACAAATTTTGTTGCTAGTATAAATGTTTGGTTTTATTCATAGATAATTTATATTAGAGCTAAGAGGAAAGCACTCACATGTCAGCTTCTTTTTTTTTTTTTTGCGGTACTGGGGATGGAATCCAGGAGCATTCTACCTCTGAGCTACACTCCCCAGCCCTATTTTTTTTTTCTTTATTTTGAAACAGGGTCTCACTAAATTGCGGAGGGCCTCACTACATAGCTGAGGCTGGCCACGAACCTGTGATCCTCCTGTCGCAGCCTCCCAAGTACTGGGATTACAAGTGTGCGCCACCACGCCCAGCTACCTGTCAGCTTCTACAAAAAACTTAAGACTCCCACCATTTCCTTTCCTTTTCTTTTTTTTTTGGGGGGGGGGTAGTGGGAATTGAACTCAGGGGCATTCTACCTCTGAGCTACACCCCCAGCCCTATTTTATTTTTATTTTGAAACAGTTTATTTTTTTTAATTTTTAATTTTTTTGTAGTGCTGAGAATTGAACCCCAGGGCATTCTACCTCCAAGCTACACCCTTAGCCCTATTTTATTTTTTATTTGGAAATAGGGTCTTGCTAAGTTGCTGAGCCTGACTTGGAACTTGCAATCCTCCTGTGTCGGCCTCCCAAGTACTGGGATTATAGGCATGTGCCACCCAGCTTTTATAACTCCTGCCATTTCCAAGTTTAAATTTTATTTGTAATTTGCACCCCCCTCCATTTTGCAGCATATGAAGTGATAGAATCTCTGAGAAAAGGATTGGCATGTTTAAAATTTTAACAAGTGAAAAATTTTATATGGTATCTTTGTCAAAGAAGAGAATCTGAAGGGATAAAAACAAACTTGAAATTTTCATCTGTCAGGAAGAATGTGTTGAAGGCTTGTTTTCAATACAAATAGAAAACAATTTAAGATCGTTAGTACAGCTATGAATACATAATAATAGTACAATGCTGCAGAAAGTTACAAAAAAAAAACCTTGAATGTTTACTGTCCAATAAATTTGTCAGCTATCTCAGTAACAGAATAATTATGTCTTTTGCAAGATTTGTTACTTAAGAAGTAAGGTGTTAGTGGCAAGTATTTATGACTTAATTAATGTGAAACCCTATAATTAGAAGGGCAGAAAAGTAAATGATATGAAAGAGTGTTAACTAGGATTTTCTGCTGTTTTAAAACTTTGGGTTTTAAACCGGGCGTGGTGGCACACACTTGTAATCCCAGTACTTGGGAGGCTGAGACCAGAGGATCACAGGTTCCTGAGGCCTTCTGCAACTTAGTGAGACCTTGTTTCAAAATAAAAAGTAAAATAGGGCCGGGTTGTAGCTCAGAGGTAGAATGCCCCTGGGTTCAATCCCCAGTAAAACACACACACACACACACACACACACACACACACACACCAATAGCTTTTTTTTTTTTTTGCGGTACTGGGGATTGAACCCAAGGGCATTCTACCTCCGAGCTATACCCCCAGCCCTATTTTTTTTTGTGTGTGTGGTATTGGGGATTGAACCCAGGGGCATTCTTCCTCTGGGCTACACCCCCAGCCCTATTTTTTAGTCTTTATTTTCAAACAAGGTCTCACTAAGTTGCAGAGGGCCTCACTAAGTAGCTGAGGCTGGCCACGAACCTGTGATCCTCCTGTCTCAGCCTCCCAAAGTACTGGGATTACCAGCATGTACCAACACAGCTGGCTGAATTGTATACTTTTTTTTTAGCAGTACCGGGGATTGAACCCAGGGGCGTTCTACCTCCAGGCTACACCCCCAGCTCTATTTTTTATTCTTTATTTTGAAACACGGTCTCACTAAGTTGCAGAGGGCCTCACTTAGTAGCTGAGGCTGGCCACGAACCCAGATCCTCCTGTCTCAGCCTCCCAAGTACTGGGATTACAAGGGTGCGCTACCACGCCTGGCTTGTATATTACCTTTGTAATTAGAACCAAAAAATTTATTTTAGTCTGTTTGCTTTTATTTTATTTTTAAATAATTAATAGACTTAATTTTATTTATTTATTTATTTATTTATTTATTTATTTATTTATTTATTTTTACAGTACTGGGGATTGAACCCAGGGGCATTTTACCTCCGAGCTACACCCCCGGCCCTATTTTTTTTATACTTTATTTTGAAACCGGGTCTCATGAAGTTGTGGAGGGCCTCACTAAGTAGCTGAGGCTGGCCACGAACTCGGATCCTTCGGTCTCAGTCTCCCAAGTACTGGGATTACAAGCGTGGCCCACCACACCCGGCTAAGAAGATGGTTTTATCTAATGAAACAAAACAAACCTTGAGGAACATATGATGTTAAGCATATATTTGTACACATGTTTAAGTACATTTTAAAATATTTTATCTGCATGTTTGGCATCATGTAGTAGATTTTTTTTTATTTCTGAAAAGTCACATTAATTTTTCTTTTTTCTTTGGGGGGAGGTTATTGGGGTTCAAACCCAGCGCTTCATACATGCTAGGCAAGTACTCTACCACTGAGCTATTTCCCCAGCCCTCACATTAATTTTTCAGTGAAATTTATAAAGTGCTTTGTGTGAAAGGTACTGTCTATATACTTTATTTATTTGATTACTGCATTAATGAAAACCACAACTGAAATTCCAATTGCAGGGTTCTGGAAGTAATGATAGATGGTTATTATTAAACTATTTTCTGATATAATTACTTAAGAGTTTGGGTTACTATTTAAGTTTTATACATAGTTTGATTTTATTTTGTCTTGATCCAGAATTGTTGGCTTTTTTATTCACTTTCTAGCCTCTAGTTTATCTTACTTCATTTTTATTAATATTATATATAATTGATGGGTCAGAATTTTATACACCGATGGGGTTCAATGGATGTTTTGATATATGTATACAATGTAGGATGATCAAGTCAAGCGAATTAGCATATCCATTACCTCACGTTTTTGTGGCAAGACATTTGAAATTTACTCTCTTAGCAGTTCTGGAATATATTATTGTTATTAATAGTAGTCACCTGCTGCACACTAGATTTCAAAGATTTATTCCTTCTGTCAAACTGAAACTGTACCGTTGTCCAGCATTTCTCCATCTTCAGCCCCTCCCCAGCCTCTGGAAATCACTGTTCTACTCTCTACTTCTGTAAGTTTGAGTCTTCTAGATTCTACATGTGAGATCACACAATATTTGCCTTTTGGTATCTGACTTAGTTCACTTAGCATAATGTCCTCTAGGTTCATCCATTTGTTGCAAATGACAGCATTTCCTTCTTTTTAAAGGCTGAATAATATTCCCCTGTGTATATTCACCACATTTTCTTTGTCCATTTATCTACTGATTGATGCTTAGGTTGGTTCCATATCTTGACTCTTGTGAATAATGTTTGTTTTAAATAGCTTTGCAGTGGTTTCCCAAGCATCATCAAGAGATTTTAGAATCTAGAGCAGTGCTGTTCAATTAGAAGTTTCTGTGAAGATGGAAATGTTCTTTGTGTGCATGGTACAATTCAGTAGCCACTAGAGTTCTGTTGAGTGCTTGAAATGTGGCTGGTGTGACTGAGATGCCAAATTTTAAATTTTAATTAATTTAAATTTAAGCTTAAACAGCCACATGTAGCTAGTGGCTACTATACTGTGCAGTTGTTACTATTAGTAACAGATCTAGAGCAGAGATCTGCACATTTTTTTCTGTAAAGGACCAAATAGTGATATCTGAAGCTTTGCAGGTCACATAGTCTCTGTTGCAGCTTCTCAACTCTGCTGTTGTACAAAAACAGCCACACGCCAGGTGTGGTGATACGTACCTGTAATCCCAGTACTTGGGAGGCTGAGACAAGAGGATCACAGGTTCAAGAACAACCTCAGCAACTTAATGAGACTGTCAGCAACTTAGAGAAACCCTGTTTCAAAATAAAAAATTAAAAAAAAGGGCTGGGGGTATAGCTCGGAGGTAGAATGCCCCTGGGTTCCATTCCCAGTACCAAACAAACAAAACATTCACAGATAATATGTAAATGAATGGCTTTGGCTATGTTCCAATAAAACTTTCTTGATGCACATTGAAATTTGAATTTCATGTAATGTTCAAGTGTCATGAAATAGTATTCTTCTGATTATTTTCAACCATTTAAATCCTTTAAAAGCTGCAAAAAAGGCAGCAAGTCATAGTTTGCCAAACCTTGATTCAGAGTGTTCATATATTTATTTATGATATAGGGGATTGAACCCAGGGGCATTCTACCTCCAAGTTATACGTTCAGCCCTATTTTTTTTTTTTTTTTGGAAACAGGGTCTCGCTAAGTTGTTGAGGCTGACCTCGAACCTACGATCCTCCTGTCTCAGCCTCCCAAGTACTATGATTACAGGAGTGTGCCACCATGCCCAGCTATGTTCAGCAAATATTTATTGATTGCCCATCATGAATGGACACTGTTTTGAGGGCTGGAGGTAAAGCTATACAAACAGACAATATCTTTGTTCATGTGGAGCTTATATTCTCATAGGGAGAAACAGATTAAAAATGAACAATGGTGATAATTAAGAAATTTTATGAAGAAAAATAAGGCAAAGAGGAAAGAAAGGGACAGTGGAGAATGACTTTAGGATGGATATGTAGAATAGAAGATAGTGAGGTACAGATGGTTGGAAAATATGACTTTTGAGCAGACACCAGAATGAAGAGAAAAGTGAGCTAGGTGGCTTCTGGGGGAAGAGCACCATGGTCAGAAGGAAAGGTGAATGCAAAGGCCCTGAGGCAGGAATATGCTTTACCTGTTCAGGTAGCAGGAAAGATGTAGAAAATCTACAAGATCTTTATTTCAACAAAATTAACCCACTCCAAGATTCTTCCATCATTTGTACTAGATCTGTATAAATATCAATATAGGAAACTCTATTTCTATTGATAGCAATATAGGAATCCTGTTCTTGTTTGTTTTGTAACAGCTTTATTGAGATTTAACTCACAAAATTATTAGATCCATTTGAAGTCCTCGTTCAGCTTTCTGGGAACTTATAGGATAAGTTTAAAGTATACAATTCAGAGCCAGGCATGGTGGTGCACGCTTGTAATCCCAGTACTTGGGAGGCTGAGACCAGAGGGTCCAGGTTCGCAGCCAGCCTCAGCTACTTAGTGAGACCCTTTGCAGCTTAGTGAGACCCTGTTTCAAAAATAAAGAATAAAATAGGGCTGGGGTATAGCTTGGAGGTAGAATGCCCCTGGGTTCAATCCCCAGTACCACAAAAAAAAGTATACAATTCAATGAATCTTAACATATTCACAGATTTTGCAGTCATTGCCCCAATCAATTTTAGAACATTTTCATTACCCCCCCCCAAAAAAAACCCTGGACTCATTAACAGTCACCCTTTTTCGCCATCCACAAAGTAATCTACTTTCTGAATATGGAGACCCTTCCTACTTGGCTTGTGTGTGTGTGTGTGTGTGTGTGTGTGTGTTGCTGGAGATTGAACCCAGGGGAATTCTACCTCTGAGCTACACCCCAGCCCTATTTTTAATTTTTATTTTGAGACAGAGTTTTGCTAGGTTGTGAAGGTCTCACTAAGTTGCTGAGGCTGTCCTCGAACCTGTGTCTTAGCCTCCAAGTACTGGGATTATAGACATGCGCTACCACGCCCAATTTATGTGAGCTTTTGGATGGGAGTAGAACCCATGGATGGGTTCAACCAGCCATGTTTTTTTTGTTGTTGTTGTTTTTGTGGTACTAGAGATTGAACCCAGGGGCATTCTACCTCTGAGCTATACCCCCAGTTCTATTTTATTTTTTATTTGAAACAGGGTCTCACTAAGTTGCTGACAGCCTCACTAAGTTGCTGAGGCTGGCTTCAAACCTGCAATCCTCTTGTCTCAGCCTCCCAGCTACTGGGATTATAGGCATGCACCACCACGCCCAACTCTTCTACTTAGCTTTTTAGAGTATTCATTTTGAAAATATTTGAAAGCAATGTTGACTGACTACAAATTAAAACAACCCCAGAAAATCCCATCAAATGGAAACATTTTGTGGATTTTTTTTCTAAAGTTAAAAGAAATTACAAAACAATTGAAAACTAAAAAGCTTTTCACCACAATTAGAAATATTTAACAAGTTTCTGGTCTTTAGTTGGGAATTCCTCCACCATCTATCCATTACTGTCTTTAAATGAGCTTCATGTTCTCATATAGACCTTTAAAGTTAGAGAGGGAAATGTATTTCAATCTATTTTGTCCTTGTGTTTTATGTATTTTTAACACCTAAGAAGAACATTTATGTAGTCTGATTTAAATGGCTTTAATGTCTCTTTAAAGTTATGAATGCAAGCTGGGTGTGGTGGCACATGCTTGTAATCCCAGTACTTGGGGGGCTGAGACAGGAGGATTGCAGGTTCGAGGACAGCCTCAGCAAGTAGTGAGACTCTCATCAACCTAGTGAGACCCTGTTTCAAAATAAAATTAAAATAGGGCTGGGAGTGTAACTTGGAGATAGAATGCCTCTGAATTCAATCCCCAGTGCCACACACACACAAAAAAGTTACTAATGTTCAGGTAGCCAGAACCTCCTTTTTCTTGAGAATTAGAAACTGTACTTGGTTACTTCTGGTTATTACAGTACACGGGGCACTTGAAAAAATATTATTGAGAGATACTTAAATGTCATTGTCGGAAGGTTTTAAAGGTTCAAGGGCCCAGGACTTTTTGCCTTTAGGTCACCAAATCAAAAGCCATCTTGCTATATTTTACTAAAAGATGTTCCCACATGACGGTTGTTCATGTGAAACCTTTGAACTAGTTTTCTTTCTTTGCTTTTTCCCCCCTCTGTTAAGAATCCTTTCAGTATGCTATTGAAAGTTTCACAGTTAGCTTTTCTTTTCAACTAAAACAAAAAACACTATCAAACTTGCAGAAAGTTGCAGTACAGAACAAAAAAACCTGTTTTTTCCAAAAATCGTAAGAGTAATTTGCTGATATGATCCCTTTCACTCTCGAATACTTTCAAGTGTATGTCCTATCTTCTCCTGCATGGCCACAGCATGGCCCTCAAAACCAGAAAATCAACACACACATCACTCCCATTTAATCCTCAGACCCCACTCCGTCTTCTCCACTTACTTCTTTTTTCTGTGTGTGTGTGTGTGTGTGTGTGTGTGTATGTGTGTTACTGGAGATTGAACCTCCAGGGGCGTTCTACCTCCGAACTACACCCCCAGCCCTTTTTATTTTTTTGTTTGGAAACAGGGTCTCGCTAGGTTGCTGAGAGTCTTGTTACATTTCTGAGGCTGATTGTAATCCTCCTGTCACAGCCTCCCAAGTACTGAGATCACAGGTATGCACCACCACACCCCGCTTACAGTTCCTATTTATTTATTTATTTACTTATTTATTTACTTATTTATTGTGGTACTGGGGATTGAACCCAGGGGCATTCTACCTCCAAGCTACACCCATAGTCCTATTTTTTAATCTTTATTTTTTTGAAACAGGGTCTCACTAAGTTGCGGAGGGTCTCACAAAGAGGCTGAGACTGGCCGCAAACCCGGATCCTCTGGTCTCAGCCTCCCAAGTACTGGGTTTACAAGTGTGCGCCACAACGCCTGGCCTTATTAATATTAGTATGGATTCATGAATTTTCTTTTTCCCCCAATGGGTTATAATCCAATACCATCATTATTATTTTAAGGCTGCCTTGTCCCAGATATGGGCAGTGAAAACCCTTTCATGATGACTCATATATCCTTGTAAGATATTTTCCTCATTCTGTGAACTCTTCCTTGTTTTCTGCAAAATATTGTAGACTCATATTGCACTTTCTTTGCCCCATCCCTGGAATTAGCCATTTCTCCAAGGAGCCTGGCTTCTTTATGTTAAGAATGATATTTAGAAGTTAACATCTGGGTGCTAGAAGCCATGGTGAAGTCACTGCTCCCAGGTGCTCTCAGTGGACAGGTCGAGGAACTGTATTTATTATGTATATCCATATGCATACATTTACATCTATATATTATATCTCTTTAGATATAGAAAGAGCCAATACCTCCAATGCCAATGTAGTAGTACAGGTTTCCATATTTGTAACTCTTTTTCAATGATGGAAAAAAACGTGGCTCTCATTATTTTATTATATTGGATCCACCCTCCTTTATACAGCCAGTTATCCACTGCCACTACCATCCCCTCCTCAGCACACATTCTCTTCTTGCCTAATTTGAGTCTGACGTCCACACCATGGCCACCACCATATCTTGACACTCTCCTCAACTGCTCAGGCTCCAATACTCCCATGCATGACTGACTCACATGTGGATGCCAGCCAGGCATGCTGGCGCATGCTTGCAATCCCAGTACTTGGGAGGCTGAGACAGGAGGACTGCAGGTTTGAGGCCAACCTCAGCAACTTAGTGAGGCCCTCAGCAACTTAGTAAAACCCTGTTTCAAAATAAAAAATAAAATAGGGCTGGGGGGGGTAGCTCAGAGGTAGAAAGCCACTGGATTCAATCCCCAGTAACACACACACACACACACACACACACACACACACACACACACAATAATGTATAAAATTGTGTTAAATCTGTAGAAACTGTGTGTTTTTCTGTAAGTGTAAATTCTTTTTGGGATATTGGTGTCCTAACAGATTTTTAGGTAAGCCTGACACACACACACACACACACACACAAAATGTGGATTCCCTCTTCACCCTACTCAAGTTCTGACACTTTCTGGACCGCCCACCCCCATGCATGGAAGTTCTTTTCACTCCATTTGGACTTCATGCTGCCAGCTCCCACTCCAGATGTGGGTGCCCTGCTCACCCTGTTCAACATCTAAAGCCCCATATCAGACCATCACGCTGCACAGATGTCCTCACTGTGCTCCGGCTCACATTCTTCATGGTAGGCTGTTCCTTCATTTGCATATTCTCTTCATCCCTCTCAGACTCCAGCCCTCCAAATCAGACAGTTCCCTTGTCTGAATGCCCTGCTTACCCTGTCGGGACTCTGGCTTCCTGTGCCATTTGTCCCTTCCAAGTGGAAACCCTCCTCACCTCATTCAGACTGCTCATCGCACACGGGCACACTCTTCATGCTGGCTGGTCTCCAGCAGCCCGCTTGGGCAGCCCCCATCCCTGGCATGGACATTCTGTCACCCACCTTGGGTTTTGACACCCCATGCCAAGCTGCCACCTTGCTTATCTTTTAAATATGTGTATTTCCCCTACCTTTATATTTTGTTGCTAATATCTAAAGGTCAATATGTTAAAATTTTTAAATTAGGACAGAATATAAATACAGTGACTATTTTTCAAGCCAAAAATTGGAGCATAACCTGATACAGTACATGCTGTTTTAAATCTCTACCATCCTGAACATTTTTGGGTAAATGTTCACCATGAAAACAAAAAACAAAGGAGAGTTAACATTTCTAGTTATAGGAGTATCTCCTATTGAGCCAGCCTTCCCACAGACAACATACAGATTCTGGACAAAATGTTAAAAACAAAACAAAACAAAAAACCTACCACCTGAAGGCACTAGAAAGATGACCCAAAATAGCCTATTCCATGGGTTTTTGCCCAAAGGAAGGCCCCATTTTAGCCCCTTTTTATCCATTAAAACTTGGATAGAAAGTATATAATCTTACTGGTATAAAAAAATAACATAGTAACTAGCCAGGTATGGTGGCACACACCTGTAATCCCAGTACTTGGGAGGCTGAGACAGGAGGATCACAGGTTTGAAGCCAACCTCAACAACTTAATGAGACCTGTTTAAAAAAAAAAAAAGTCTGGGTTGTGGCTCAGAGGTAGAATGCCCCTGGATTCAATCCCCAGTACTCAAAACAAACTGACAAAAAAGCTATAGTAACCACAGCATCTGGGAAGTAAGTGGGAATCCTGAAATGGAGGAAGCCAGAGAAGACATTTGTGTGTATAAACTATCTGGCTGATCCTTGAACTGAATACATAAGGTCACACTCTAAGTAGCCCACCTGAGCCTCAAATACTTGAACAGAAATTTCTGCAAGGTGACCAACTCATCTCAGTTACCCAGGACTATAAAAGTTCTTTGTTCTGGGGAACCCTTCAAAGCAGGCATGCTGGGACATTTGCTAACCCCAGCTGCTGCTCACCACAGGTAAGACACAATTTGAGTTTGAGCCAGTACACTTGAGAAGAATGTAACAGTCTTCAGAATTTTTATAACATATCATTCATAATATCCAGGATACAATCCAAAATTATTAGGGTATATGAAAAAACAGGAAACTGTGACCCTACTTCAATAGAATAGAAAAATCAGTGGTGACTGACCTCGAGATGACATATGTATTGGAACTGGCAGATAAGAATTGAACACAAGCAGGGTGTGGTGGCGCAGGCTTGTAATACCAGTACTACTTGGGAGGCTGAGACAGGAGGATCGCAGGTTCCAGGACAGCCTCAGCAAGTAGTGAAACTCTCACCAACCTAGCGAGACTCTGTTTCAAAATAAAAATAAAATAGGGCTGGGGGTGTAGCTCAGAGGTAGAATGTCCCAGGGTTCAATCCCCAGTACCAAAAAACAAATAAACAAACAAAAACAAAAGAATATAACACAGCTGTAGTTATGCTCAAAGATATAAAGAAAAATATGCTTATAACAAATGAACAAATAGTCTCAGCAGAGAAACTATAACAAAAATAAAAGTTCTAGGATAAAAATTACAGTATCTGAGCCAGAAACCTCATAAGATAGTCTTAACAGCAAATTAAGATGACAGAAGAAAGAGTAAGTGAATTTGAAGATAAAATAATAGAAGTCATTTAATCTGAATAACAGAAAAAACACTGGGGGGGGAGAACAGTCTCAGGAAAGTGTGGGGAAATATGAAAAGGTCTGATGTACATGTAATTTGTGTTACAAAAGAAAAGGAGTTAGAGGATAAGCAGAAAATATTTGAAGAAATAATGACTGAGATTTTATCACATTTGGTGAAAAACCTAGCTTTATAGATTTAAGAAGTTTAGTGAAACCAAGTTGGATAAATGCAAGTGATATCACACCTAACCTATCATAATAAACTGCTGAAAACCAAAAGTAAAGAGAAAATCTTAAATGCATTCAGAAAAAAAGAACCTATTATAAATAAGAAAACAACACTACAAGTCAGGTGTGGTGCATGCCTGTAATCCCAGTACTTGGAAGGCTGAGATAGGAAGATCTCAGGCTCCAAACCAGCCTCAGACACTAAGTGAGGCCCTAAGCAACTTAGTGAGACCCTGTTTCAAAATTTAAAAAATTGCCAGGCGTGGTGGCGCACGCTTGTAATCCCAGTACTTGGGAGGCAGAGACCGGAGGATCTGGGTTCGTGGCCAGCCTCAGCTACTTAGTGAGGCTCTCTGCAACTTCGTGAGACCCGGTTTCAAAATAAAGGATAAAAAAATAGGGCTGGGGATGTAGCTCGGAGGTAAAACGCCCCTGGGTTCAATCCCTGGTACCGCAAAAAAAAAAAAAAAAATTAAAAAAATAAAATAGGGTTGGAGATTTAGCTCAGAGGTAGAATGCTCCTGGGTTCAGTCCCTAGTAACCCCCCCACACACACACACACAAAAGATACACTACGAAATGCCCTGACTTCTCATCAGAAATAATAGAGGCTAGAATTCAGTGGAATACCATCTTTAAAGAGCTAGACGAGCTGGGAGTGGTGGCACACACTTGTAATCCCAATACTTGGGAGGCTGAGACAGGAGGATCGCAGGTTCACGGCCAGCCTCAGCTACTTAGTGAGGCCCTCCACAACTTAGTGAGACCCTGTTTCAAAATAAAGAATAAAAAAAAGGACTGGGGGTATAGCTCAGAGGTAGAATGCCCCTGAGTTCAATCCCCAGTACCACAAAAAAAAAAGAGCTAGAGGGAAAAATGTCCAGTCAACTCTGAATTCTATTTCTAGTAAAAACTAGCCTGTAAGATTGAAAGCAAAATAAAGACATCTAGAAATAAATAAAAACTAAGAAAAGTTGTCCCTCACTTTCTTGCACCACTAGAAATGCTAAAGGAAGTTCTTTAGACTGAAGGGAAGTGATAGATATCAAATGGGAACTCAGATACTCACCAAAAAAAGTACCAGAAATGTTAAATATGTGGGTAAATAGAAAGTACTAATTTTTTCTCTTGGTTTCTTTAAAATACCACATGACAATTTAAAGCAAAAACTAATAAGATCGTATTGTGGGGTTTACGGTATATTTAGATGTGACAGATACAACAGCGGCAGCAGAAAGTTTGAAGTGAAAAATGGGCTTGCAAGGCTGCAAGCTTCCTACACTGTATGTGAAAAAGCGTAGTTTTAACTCTAATCAGACTGAAAAATTAAAGATTTATATTGCCCTTGAGAGCAGGAAGAAAAAGACAAATTAATAATCATATTTGGAGACTTTAGCATTCCTCTCTCAGCAACTGGACAACTAGCCAAACATTAGTAAAGCCATAGACGATCTGAATAACATTATCAATTACCTTGATCTAATTGACATTTATCGAACAGTCCACCCACTTTTCAACTGCATATGGCAAATTCACCAAGAAAACAGGTCTTAATAAGTTTAAAAGGACTGAAATCACACTGTATTCTCTGACTGTAGTGGAATAGAATTGGAAATCAATAAAAAAAATAATTAGAGAATCCATTAAATCCTCCAAATACCTATAAATTAAACTTTTTTGGTGTGTGTGGTACTGGGGATTGAACGCAGGACATTCTACCTCCAAGCTACCCCCAACCCAATTTTTTTTTTGAGTGTCTCAAATTTATTTATTTTTTAAACGTGCTTTTATTGGTGCATTGGAGTCTTACATCGCAATGAATATCTATTTGATGTTAACATACATACACACATCTCTTAGTGTCCCCCCCCGCCTCCCCCCACCTGTATGAAGTACCAAGAATGATGTTGGTATATTTTCACATGTACATATTGTTTATGATAGTAATTCCATTAATTCACTTCTTTCTTGCCCTCCCCCTTCCCTTGTACCACTTCCCTTGTTCCGCTGAGGGTTCTCCATTATCAACCAGAGTCCCTTGTGTCACCCTACTACTCCTTAGGTTGCACATATTAATGAAAACATATGTCCCTTCTTTTTTTGTGATTGACTGATCTCGCTTAACATAATGTTCTCCAGATCCTTCCATTTTCTTGCAAATGATGTTATTTTGTTCTTCTTTATTGCTGAGTAGAATTCCATTGTGTGTATTTCCCACAATTTTGTAATCCACTCATCTGTTGATGG
>PVJS01026581.1:0-26889 GCA_004027185.1 Glis glis
AAGTAGAGAGAGAGAGAGAGAGAGAGAGAGAGAGAGAGAGAGAGCTGAGGCTGGCTGCGAACCCGGATCCTCCGGTCTCCGCCTCCCAAAGTACTGGGATTACAAGCATGCGCCACCACGCCCGGCCCATGGTTTGTTTTTTTAAAAATAGAAGATAAACTTTTTTTTTTTTTTGCAGTACTGGGGATTGAACCCAGGGGCATTCTACCTCCGAGCTACACCCCCAGCCCTATTTTTTTATTCTTTATTTTTGAAACAGGGTCTTACCAAGTTGCGGAGGGCCTCACTAAATAGCTGAGGCTGACTGCGAACCTGGATCCCCCGGTCTCAGCCTCCCAAGTACTGGGATTACAAGCATGTGCCGCCACACCCAGCTGAAGATAAACTTCTTAGCCCGGTGGTGCACACCTGTAATTCCAGTACTTGGGAGGCTGAGACAGGAGGATTGCAGGTTCATAGACAGCCTCAGCCAAGTAGTGAGACTCATCATCAACTTAGCAAGACCCTGTTTCAAAATAAAAATAAAAATTGGCCTGGTGGTGTAGTTCGGAGGTAGAATGCCCCTGGGCTCAATCCCCAGTACCACACACACACACACACACACACACACACACACACACACACACAAAGATAAACTTCTTACATGGCATTCTTTTGAGGCTATATTCAAACTGTAATCCCAGTACCTGGGAGACTGAGACAGGAGGATCGCAGTTTTGTGCCTAGCCTCAGCAACTTAGTGAGGCCCTCCACAACTTAGACCCTGTTTTAAAAAATAATAATAAAATAGGGATGGGTGTAGCTCAGAGGTAGAATGCTCCTGGGTTCAATCTCACTCCCCCAAAAAGCTTTTTTTTTTAAAAAAAAGTCTAAATTTTGTTTTCTTGGACCTAACTCCTGGCTTTAGGTGATTTGGCTGCAGTAGTATCTAATAGCAACAACAACAACAATGAAATGGACAAGCATCTCCAAAACTTTGGGAAGGAAAAAGCAGAGTAGAGATACTAGTTCAAGACTCTTACCTCCTTCCCTTCCTAGAATCAAAACACCTTGAGAATAGGAACTCTTTTTTGGGGGTGGGTACTGGAGATTGAACCCCGTTACCTCTGGGCTACACACCCAGCCCTTTTTATTTATTTTTATTGTGAAACAGGATATCACTAGGTTTCTGAGGGTCTTGCTAAGTTGCCGAGGCTAGTTTGAAACCTGACAGTCTCCAGCCTCAGCCTCCCAAGTGCTGGGGTTACAAGCATGCGCCGCCATGCTGGAACAGGGACTCTTCTTGCTGAGTTTTTGCACAATGCCTGGCAGATTCAATTAACGTTTGTTGAATGTTTACTATAAACATTTTCCTTGAAGTTGCCCTAATTGGATAGGAAATACAAGGCCTTGCTACCTCCGTGAGGTCCATCTCCTCGCCCATTACTAATCCACTGGAGCTGTAAGGAGTTAGCCGTTTCTTTGGGAATATGACACAGTTCCCAGCTAACTTTGAAGCTGGCTAGCCACAGCCTGAGGATTTGTTGCTTTACCATTGAAAAGCTACAACCTCCTGGATAGGGTGTGACAGCTGTGGATGGATCCCTGAGGGGGTGGATGGAGCCCCGGGGCAGCCTGCCAGCCCTGTGGTAATCAGAAGCAGGGATCAAAGCCCTGGTCTGGGGGGGCTGAGTTCCCATACAGGATTTGGTCCAACCAGATGGTGGACTGCTGGGAAATGACAAAAACTCCTTGACCTTTTCTTTTTTTATGGGGGGGGGGAGTGTCATAGCATCAAACTGGTATGGTCTCCTCTGTGACTGCCCATTCTAATCCTGAGAACCCTCGCTTGATGTGGGGCATTGAGAACAATTTTCAAGATGACTTCGGGGGTCTCTGAGCAGACCTGGCCCTGCTTTGGTTTTAGAGGTTTGGCACACCACAGTCCAGGGTGCAGCTGAGACTTCTATTCCATAGGCGACCAGAACTCTTTCTTTCCCGTATGACCTGGTGTTGTTGAAGCGGGTTGGAGGGCTCAGCATGTGAGGGCACAGTGGATCCCAGTGAAGGTAGCTCCACCTTCATCATCCCTCAAGCCTGGTTTAATCTCTCTATGTAGAGGGGTTAGGACTCCTCCCTCTGCGTTGCCCATTTTCCTAATCCAAGCTCCCCTTCCCTCATGACTCCTCACAGGTCTCCCTTTTTGCCTGTGTCTTATCAGCTCTCCTCCACACGATCTACAATACATCCTTGAGTAGAATGTCTTGCTCTGAAATTGCCAAAGTTTCTCCAGTATCCACAGGGTGAGGTCCAAATTCCTTTGAGGCTTTAAAATCCCTTCTCATAGGGTTCCTGTACTTTTTGATCATCAAGACCTCACACATACCCTTGTTCCTCCTTTATGCTACCCAATGAGGCATGCCTGATACTCTCTCTTGTAATAACAGGTCCTTTGCCCCAGACATGCATTTTTCTTTTTTCTTCTGCCTATATTTTCTATCAAGCCTTGAAACATAATTTCCTTGTCTATTAGACAGGGAAAATAACACCTACCCAATAATATTGTTGTGGAGATTAAATAACTGCAATATCTGTAAAAACTCTAGCTGTGCTCAATATATAATCAACCCCCAAAAATGTAGTTGTTATTAGTATCATGTTCTTCCTTGCTCTTGCTTATTAGGTAAGGTCCTACTCTTTTTTTTACTAGGCTTTATTTTTAGAATAGTTATATGCAAATATTGTGCTATATTATAGGAGGGACTTGAGCATCCACAGATTTTGGTGTCTGCAGGGGGTCCTGGAGCCAATCCCCCACAGATACCAAGGGATGACTATACTTAAAGATATATTAGCAGAAAATTATGAATTGATAGTGTTGTCTTTGAAATTCAAATTAATAAAATGGTTATTTCATCTCTCCCACAGTGATTTTTTGAATATTTTAGAGCAGTTTTAGGTTCACAGAAAAATTGGGTAGAAGGCTCAGAGATTTTTCATATAGCCCTGCCCTCACATATGCAATAGCCTCTGCATTATCAATATCCCCACCAGGGCGGTACGTTTGCTAACTGATGCACTCACACTGACACATCATTATCACCCAAAGTCCATAAGTTAGATTGGGGCTCATTCTTGGTGTATATTCTGTGGGTTTGCACAAACGTCTGTCATGTATCCACCATTATAATGTGTGGATAAAGTTTCACTGCCCTAAAAGTCCCATCCCCTTCTCTTCCTCCTTCTCCCAGGTCCTACTATTTTTGTGTATGTGTGTGGTACTGGGGATTGAACCTAGCGGTGTTCTACCACTGACTACACCCCCAGCCCAATATATATATTTTAAACAGGGTGTGGAGGGCCTTGCTAAGTTGCTGAGGCTGGCCATGAACATGCGATCCTCCTGTCTCAGCCTCCCAAGTACTGGGATTACACATGTGTTCCACCATGCCCAGCTGGTCCTACTCATTTTAAAAATGTTTAGCCTTGACTCTCACTTTGTTCAGGAAGCTTCCCTGATCCCCATGGCTGTCACCAATCCCTCTCTCTCCACCCCTCCCATAATCCTTTATTTCTACTTCTATTGTAGTCCTCACTCCAATGGCTTGATATCTGTTAATTATAGGTGTGGACTGGTTATTTACATTTGTAAGCTTCATAGTTCTTGAGGACAGGACTACATATCTCGTATCACACCCCATGGCTTTTAGCTGTTCACAAAATAGGGGCTCAGTTAACTGTTGGTTTCAATAGCCTGGGGGGTTGAAGGACAGGTTTTGGTCCTAGCCCTGCCTACTCTTGGTTTTCCTGTAGGACAGCTCAGCCAGGCGTGGTGGTGCACGCCTGTAATCCCAGTACTTGGGAGGCTGAGACAGGATGATTGCAGGTTTGAAGACAGCCTCAGCAAGTAGTGAGACCCTAATCAACCTAGCGAGATCCTGTTTCAAAATAAAAACTAAACAGGGCTGGGTGTGTAGCTCAGAGGTAGAATGCCTCTGGGTTTAATTCCCACACCAAAAAAAAAAAAAAAGAAAAAAAGAAAGAAAAGAAAAAAGAAAAAGGACAGCTCACAGCTGCCTTCAATTCCTTCAAGATAAACTGGAGGATCAATGAACTGACCATTTTAGCAAGATTAATCCAGAGGCCTGGATTCCTGTTCTGTTTGGGGAAAAATGAGGCAGGAACTACCTCTTCCCATCAAGTAGCCCTGGATTCCAGCAGCTGGCTTTAATTTGGTTTTAAGTCCTCTTCTGGCCCTGGAAAATCCTGAGCTTGAGGGTTGGCTCTGGTCTCAGGTCTGCCTTTCTCACGCACACCCTTCAGAAGTCCAGGCAGCTATGGCAAGGAGTGACCACAGGGGGGCAGTAAAGACCCATTACTGTGCTGCCAACTTGTATATGGGCAGAAAGTTAGAAAATAAATGCTTCCAAGAGGAAGAACCAGAAAAACACAGGAATCTGACGGCCTCAAGGGCTGCACGCTGATTCAGGTCACCAGTGTCTTCCTGGGCCCAAGACCTGGAGGCAGCAAGGCAGCCAGGGGCTCTGCTAACGTCCAAATACTGCTCTCCAAGGCTCTCGCCAGCCCGTTGTTGCTGCGCTTGGTCTCCCCTTGAGAAAGTCATCCTCCAGGTACAATGCACACATTCTGTGGGGGGATTCGGGTATTGCCTATTTATTCCTTATGTGCTACGTTACAGCTTTACTGTCTACAGAGGATTTTTCACACCCATTTTTTATCTGAATCTCTTATCAGTTTTGAAAGGCAGAAAAGATATTTATCATCGTCTCTGTTGAAGGAAATGGAGACAAGAAACACAAGTGACTTGCTCAAAGGGACAGTTTGTGGTGGAACCAAGTCTAGGTCTGAGTTTCTTTGATTCCAGAGCCTTTGCTTCTTCCTTCTAGATTTCAGTTGTTGTAAGCTGCGTTTTGTTTTCCTTGTGATGTATGGGATCCGATGAAATCCAGGGCCTGGTGCATGCTACATGCATGCGCTACCACCGAGCTAAGCTTCCAGCCCTGTTTTTCAGCTGAGTTTGTTGTTGTTGGGGTTTTTTTGTTGTTGTTGTTTTGTTTGTTTGTTTTTTGGTACTGAGGATTGAACCCAGGGGCATTCGAGCTCTGGGCTACACCCCCAGCCCTTTTTATGTTTTATTTTGAAACAGAGTCTAAATTGCTGAGGGTCACTAAATTACTGAGGCTGGCCTCAAACCTGTGATCCTCTTGTCTCTGCCTCCTAAATTCTGGGATTACAGGTGTGTGCCACCACACCCGGCTTAAGCTGAATTTATTAAAAACAAGGACTCCTGATTCATCTTTTAGATCCCTGAATGGTGCTCTTTAATCCTTAGGGATATGATTGGGTGTGTTGTATGAGGTCTATCCCTTAGGAGTTGGATTCCACGATTTATTTTCTTATCCTCCATGATTCAGTAATTCTGTGATTTTAAGGCACAGCCCTAACAAAGACACTGGTGGCCTTTAGTGATCCTACTGGCTGAGCATTTCAACAAGCTCACCCACTTGGCTTCCAGCCTGTGAAGATCCACCCTTAGTAATGCAGGGAGGGTGATGAAATAAAATATGTTAAATATACATTAAAATATTATATATATATACGCACATCGTTGCTTAGAATGAGGTCAACTTTTGAAGCGAATCTATTTAAGGAAAACATTAGGTAATAATAGTGTGGCGGTATGCAGCAAGGCAAAAAGCATGAGCAGGTGTACCAGTGACAAGTTCAAGGAATCATGATGAGGTAAGAAGATGGAACAAAACGAATTAGTCACAAGAACAATCTCAAGTCTGGCTCTGTCATGCTTAAGCCACCATGTAACCCTGATGAAACCACCGATCTTACATGAGCCTCTTTCCTCATCTGTGAAGTGGGTAAAGAATTCCTACCCTCCTAAACCCGAGTTAGATAGGATGTGTGACAGCCTGCCGAAGCCTGGAACGCACTGCGCTAATGTCTGGTAGCTCTGATGTCTGGGACCTCTGCAGAGAACGCCTCCCAACTAGCCTCCATTTCCCAGAAGCCCAAGGCCCGAGTACAGTTGGGTTTGTTGTCCACACCTGGCTCTGCCATTCTGAGGGTGGGGAGGAGGGAAGGGCTGGAGAAACCCAGGACTCAGTCTGGGAACAAGTCCCAGCACATGTCACTGTTTGCTTTGTCATCCCGAGTCAATGACCTCACACAAGGAAGGGAGGAGCAGCAGGAGCCGTTCTCTTCCAGATACCTAAGGAGGCTTCTGACATCGACTGTTTTCCTTGGCACGAAGAGCAGGCACTGGGCTGTGATTTTTAAGGTCTGAGCTAATCTTGGAAGTAAAGAACACCACCTCCCGCAGCTGGCCAGACTTTGCTTCTTGGGGCGCTGCCTCGAGCAAGGGCAGAGGGCGCTGGAGTGGGCACTGGGATCCAGGTTGCCGCCCCCGCTCCGAGAAGGGGCTGCGAACATGTGGCCCTGCTCCCACGTTCTCACCAATCTCAATGCTGCCTGAGAAAGAGCCGGGGCCGGGACGGCTCCTGAATTGGTCCTTACAAGACACCCAGCTAGAGTTGACAGAGGCCTCAGTGCCAAGGGCCAGAGGAGATCATCCTCAGTGAGGTACTTGGAGAGCGCCCACTAGGTACCAGCCCTTCTGGGGAAATGAGACAGGCCTGTGTGGTCAAAGGGACAGATAGGGCCTAGAGTCACCTTTTACCACCAGAATTCCATTTACCCCAACCCCTCTGGCACCCTGGATTTAATTAAGGTTTATTTTGTTGGCCAAAAAAATTAAATTGACTAATTATTCAGTTCTAGGTTTTTAGCAATCAAATATTTACATAACTACAAATATATATTTCAGATCAACACATGATAATAAATAACTTTACATGGAGTTAATAACCAGTCAGGAAAAAAAAAAGAAATTCAGCATTTTAGTTGTCCTGTTAATCTTGATTGGGCTTTTAAAATTTTTTAAAGTAGCTAGCCAGCCAGGTACAATGGCACAGGTCTGTAATCCTGGCTACTTGGGAGACTGAGGCAGGAGGATCACAACTTTGAGGCCAGCCTGGGCAACTTAGTAACACCCTGTTTCAAAATAAAAAGGGCACCAGTGCAGTGTCACACGCCTGTAATCCCAGTACTTGGGAGGCTGAGACAGGAGGATCATAGGTTTGAGGCCAGCCTCAGCAACTTTGTGAAACTCTTAGCAATTTAGCGAGACCCTGTTTCAAAACAGAAAATAGGGATAGGGGTATACCTTGGAGGTAGAATGCCCCTGGGTTCAATCCCCAGTACCAAAAAATAAGTAAGTAAGTAAGTAAATAAATGGCTGGGGATATAGCTCACTAGTAGAATACCCCTGGGTTTAATCCCTAGTACTGCGGGAAGGGGGGAAGTAGCTGGCAGACTACAGGGAGTCGGTTCAAGGTTTTAGAGGTTTCAGCTGGGTTTTGAAGGGTAACTAGGAGTTCACAAGCAGAGAGAACGAGGGCAGTGCGGACAAGGGGGCAGGATGAACTGGGCGCCAGCCCCAGCACCTCCATCTCAAGTGGCTTACGACATATTTATCTGTCACTGGTACTGGTGCTTGAACCCAGGGCCTTGTGCGTGCTGGGCAAGGGCTCTCCTACTGCGCTCCACCCCCAGCTCTTTGACCTCTCGTTTAGAAGACAGGGTTTGGAGTGCAACTAATGAGGGTGGAGATGAGAACCGGAAATCTTACGATGGAATGTTCCAGTCTTTCCACATCATAGTCTGGAGAAATAGAGGCAGGAAATCCCACTGGAGTCCCTTTGGTTCTCAAGGGCAGGATGGGGAAAGAATACGGCAAAGGGTAAGCCAAACTTCTGTCCCAGAGCTGGCCCGAGACCTGTCTTCCACCCTGGCCGCCCCACTCCTTAGCTCCAAAAGCAAACCATTTATTTTCTATGATTTTAAAAAATTGGCTCATCTCATAAATGTTCCAGAGTCGGAACAGGCTGTGCCATGGCTGAAATAAACCTGCTGAACAAATAAACAAGGCAGGCTTCAGGGCTGGAGAACGCTCTAGACCGGGGCCCACCGGGGTGGGCTTCCAGCAAGCCGTCCTGAGCCTGGGCCTCTGCTTCTTCCTCTCTCATAGGAGGATGGGATTTGGGGTCCCTTCCAGCTGTGTGCTCTAGGCAAGTTGTGCAGAGGAGAGAACTGCAGGGCTGCCGTTTCAGAAGCCTCCTTCCTTCCCACAACATCCTGACGCTGGGGGCTGGAAAGGGGGATCTCCTCATGGGCAAACATTGGACCCAGAGCTCAGCCAGTCTCTTGTCAGTCATCAAACGCTGACTGAGTGTCTAGTCCATGCTGGGCGCCGCGCCACCCTGACACTCAGGCTCATACAAGGAATTTTAAGGTGGGTTAGCAGAGGAGCACGCACCCACCTCGTGCCCACCCAAGGCCTTTGTTCCTGCTGTTCCTATTGTCGACCCTCCCTTCATCTTGTTCTTCAATCTCGGCTTAAATGTCATTTCCCCGACCCCCCTCTATATGGTAGGGTGCCCCATCTCTCCTGCTACACTCTACCACCCTCATAGAATTTACAGCTGTGTGCAGGTATATGTCTGCCCATTTATTGTCATTTATTTTCCATCTTTCTGACTGGAGTATAAACTTCCTGAGGGCAAGGTTTCTGTTGGTATGCATCACTTGTGGACTCTTACCAGCATGTACTTGTGGAGCATGTGGGTAATTTCTTGGCAGGTGCCATGTTTTTTACATGGGTTACCTCATTTAGTGCTCTTCACGGCCCTAGAGAGGCATTCTGTTATTATCTACATTTTAGAGTGAGGAGACAGGAGCCTCAGTTCTTGCTGTTGGAAGGTTGGATTTAAACTCTGTTTCCAAGTAGGGGCTCTTTCTACTTCACCACACTGCAGGGACAGACGACATGAGGCTCTATGTGTGACACTCCAGCTCTGATTATTTTTTCTTTTGAAAGAATTTTAATTTACCTAAAAGCTGCAAGACTGGTACAAAGAACTCCAGGGTGCTCTTCACTCGGGTTCACCAAATGTTAACATTCTGTTGTACTTGTTTAATCTGTTTCTTTCTGAGTGTGTACATATGTACTTACACTCCTTTTTTTTTGAACCATTTGAAAGTAAGTTGCAGACATAACACCTCTTTGCCTTTAAATGTTTTAGTGTGAATTTCTCAAGAACATAGATATTCTTTTATATAAATCAGGGAACTTAACATGGATATAATGCCATTATTTAATATATAATCCATAGTAAACTTTACCCAGTTATTCCAATTTTGGGGGGTACTGGGGATTGAATCCAGGGGCATTCTACCTCTGAGCTACACCCCCAGCCTTTTTTTTTTTTTCTGAAACAGGGTTTCATTAACTTACCGCTCACTGGCCTCCAACCTGCAATCCTCCTGTCGCAGCCTCCCAAGTATTGTGATTCCAGGTGTGCACCACTGGCCCAGGATCCAGTCCAGATCACACATTCCAGTTAGTTTCATATCTCTTTAGTTTTTTCTTGGAACAGTTCCTCAGCCTTCTTTGTCTTTCATGACATTGATATTTTTCAAGAGTGCAGGCCAATTACTCTGCAGAATGCCCCTCGGTTTTGGTTAGTCTGACGTGTGCTCCGGATTAGATTCAGGTTAGGTGTTTGCTGGCAGGAATCTCTCAGAACTGATGCTGTATTTTCAGTGCGTCATATCAGGAGCCACATGATGTCTCTGTCTTGGGATTGATGGTATTTGATCACTTGGTGAAGGAGGTGTCTGCCAGGTTCTCTACTGTACAGTTACTATTTTTTCCCTTTGTAATTAATAAGTAATTGGGCGGGGGATCCTTTAAGGCTGAGAATATTCTTTCCTCCTCAAACTTTTGCATCCATTAATGATTCTTGATTGAATCAACTGTCAGTGTGACAGTTGCAAAATTGGGGTCTTGGTTCTGATTTTTAAGGCTGATGTCTCTATTCCAGGATGATAGAGTGAGATGGAAGGAAGGAGGGAGCAGATGTAATTCTGAAAACAGCTGGTTTCTCAAAGGTCTGTTGAGGTAGGAGGTGACTGATATTGACTTTTTTCTTCTTTCTTTCTTTTTTCTTTTCTTTTTTTTTTTTTCTTTTTTGGTGTGTGTGGTACTGGGGATTGAGCCCAGGGACATTCTACCTCCAAACTATACCTCCAGCCCCTTTTTGTTTTTGTTTTGAAACAGGGTCTCACTAAGTTGCTGAAAGCCTTGCTATGTTGTTGAGGCTGTCCTCAAGCCTGTGGTCCTCCTTTCTCAGCCTCCCAGGTACTGGGATTAGAGGTGTGTTCCACCATGCCCAGCTGGCATTGACTTTCTAACTTTACTAAGTAAACAACTAGAGAATGACATGGGATTTTTCATGATAAAAGATGTCCATTCCTGCCAGGCATGGCGGTACACACCTATAATCCCAGCTACTTGGGAAGCTGAGGCAGGATGATTGCAAGTTTGGAGCCAGCTTCAGCAACTTAGCAAAACCTGTCTCAAACATTTTTTTAAAGAAGGGTTGGGGTGTAGCTCAGTGGTAGAGCATGTGAGCATGCATGATGCTCTGGGTTTGATCCCCAGTACTGCAAAAACGAAAACAAAAAAATCATTCCTAATGGAATAATGATTTTCATTTTTTCAGTACATACTAAAATCCGAAACACCACACCAACCAGTTAGTATTCACTATTTCGCTTGGTCTTCATAACAACTCCACAAGAGCACATTGTTGCTCCACTTTACAGACAGGAAACTAAGACTCAGAAAGGCTAAGTCATTTGCTAAAAGTCATACAGCTGGGAAGAGGAAGAGTCTGGATGCAAACCAGGGTCTGTAGGGCTCCAAAGCTTTACTCTTTTCCATGGGAAGGAGCCCTGGGCAGTGTCCTGGTGGTCAGTCTCCTTACACATTCCTGGCGGTGCCTGTTTTCAGCTATCTACCAGCTTAGGAGTGAGCTGTGCTCCAAAAGTGGGTGCAAAACCTGGAGGTCCAAGTCCTGCAAAGAGGCCAGCGAGGCCCTCAGTATAATTGCCTTATGACACCAGCCAGGTGGCCCTGACTCACAGACACCACCACTCACTGGGAATGGCTCAGGAAGATCCCCCTGCCCTGCTGTGGCCCCTTCAGCCCAGGTGGCAGAGCGACCCCAGACGCTGACTCATCAGTTCCCGTGCCGGGCATTGCTGCATCCTCTGTGCCTCGAAAGGCAGGAAACTGAACTCTGGTGTTTTAAAAAATCTTTCAACAATAACCTTGGTGGAGGGGATTTTCCAGGCAACCCTGGAGAATTTCAGTTAACCAAAGGCTTATTGTATGCTTGTTCTTTGAATTGTGGTAATCCATGTATGCTGCGCATTTATGATGGTTCTTATTAACCAGACAATTCTACTAAACAGGATTTCCCCACCAGTTATGATAAACCATAGACAAAACCATAGGACACAGAATTACTAAGTTAAAAGGGCTTTGGGGCTCATTTAATAGGATCCTTCATTGTACGGATGAGGAAACTAAGGCGCAGAGAGGGGATGTGTAACTGGTGTAACCAGAACTGGAAACTCCCAGTTCAAAGTGCTTTCTGCCACGTCAAGAATTATGACCATGCAGGAAACCTTTAAATCCAGGATTACCTGCAGACTGAATTTAGCCTGCAAGTGTGTTATTTGGCTTGCATAGTATTTTTAAAGTTGGGAAATTTCATATAAAACAATCCAAATTTGGTGTTTCTTTTCTAGAAAATCTGGCCACGCTGGGCCTCATGGCAGTGAAAGGGGGGGCTGAGTCGCAGCAGGCCCTCTAGACGGGCGCCTGGGATTCAGCCCACTGCTCTGGGTCATGGCACACCTGGCCTGCCTTATCCATCCCATGACCTGCCTGGCCCCACTAGGATTTGGCCTGTCTGCTTTCTGGTGAAGGGTGCTTGGTGGTTAATTAACACACACACACACACACACACACACACACACACACACACACACGAAAAAGAAATCAATAAGCCAGATTGAAAAGTAGAGGAAATAATGAGGAATCAGAAGCACTTGTGTTGAATGCCAACGTGTGCCTGGTGTGGTGGCACACACCTGTAATCCCAGTACCTGAGAGGCTGAGACAGGAGGATCGCAGGTTCAAGACCAGCCTCAGCAACTTAGCAAGATCCTGTTTCAAAAACATAAAAATAAAAAGGGTTAGGGGGTAGTCTGGAGGTAGAATGCCCCTGGATTCAATCCCCTGTACAAAACAAAGTAAGTAAAAAGCCAACTTGCAGTAGTGCTAGGGAGTCCGCTGGCCCTGGGCAAGCTCAGAGCAGGGGCTGGAGAAGAGCTGTTAGAGCTTCCTATTAGGTGAAACATGTGAAAAGTTAAATAACTATAGAAAAAAATGCCCCTTGGCAACATAGGATGAGCTGGCAGAGGGAGCAGAACAGGTGAGATGTGCTATCACAGAGGCGGGTCTTGGCTCAGAAGTTAACCTATCTTAAAGGATGGAGAGATGATGGGCAGAAAAGCCAGCCAGGGAGCTACTATGGCCTCCAGCGCTGAGGGTTGGGCTCAGGCAGATAGAGGTGGGAAAGGGAAGGAAGAGATGGATGCCAAAACCATATCCCAAAGGAAGTATGGACAGGATCGGTGCATGCGTGGAGGTGGGAGGAGAGGGAAAGAGAAGAGACAGAGTTGATGGAAACTTAGGCTTGGTTGACCAGAGGAATGGTTATGGCCCACACAGAAAGAGAAGCCAGGAGGGACGGCTGGATTGGCAAAGGTGAGCAACTCATTTTTAGGCAGGTATTGTTGGAGATAACATTTAGAGTTGTCCAATGGGCAACTGATATTTGGAACAGGAAGTCATGAGCAATCCGGTGTGTAACCTAGAGGAGACAGTTGAGCTCACCAAAATCAATGTGATTCCTCTCCTGAAAGGCAGGAAGCCGGGAACCGGGAACTCATGACAGCGGGATGAACACTGGGAAATGGCAGTCCTTTAAAAAAGTGCAGAAGAGGAAGAGGAGTCAGCAACAGACAGGGAGCAGAGAGGCAGAAAGAGGAGCAAGTTAGGGTGTCACTGTGGGACACATCTCACAAGGTGGGGAGAAAGAACCAGGACATTAACCAGAGGGATGCCCTGGAGAAATGGAGGAGCTGATCAAGATGGGAGGGAGGTGTGTTTGTAGGTGGTAGGGAAGGAGTCAGCGGAGGGGTGAAGTGCCCCCCCTTTTGGTACTAGGGATTGAACCCAGGGCATTCTACCTATGAGTTACACCCCCTACCCTTTTTTGTTTTGTTTTGATACAGGGTCTCTCTAGGTTGCTGAGAGTCTCACTACTTGCTGAGGCTGTCCCTTGAACCTGTGATCTTCCTGTCTCAGCCTCCCAAGTACTGGGATTACAGGTGTGCACCACCACCTGTAAGAGGCTGAAGTGCCTCTTTTTAACACCTGTGGAAGAAGGGAGATCCTTAATCAAGATCACTCCTATTTCAGAGGCTGGTTCGCATGTTGGCTACTCCGCATTTGCCTGGAAGTGGTTCCTGACTTCTCACCCATTATTCTAAGATAGCTCATTTCACGTCACTTCCTTATTTTGCATTCAGTTTACCTATGTGTTTTAGTCCATTTGGACTGTGAAAACAAAATACCCTAGACTGGGTCATTTATAAACAACAGGAATTTATTTCTCAGAGTTCTGGAGGCTGGGGAATCCAAGATCTCCCGGCACCAGCAGGTCTGGTGTCTGGGAAGGAGCCATTCCTCATAGACGGCGCCTTCTGAGTCCTCACATGGCAGAAAGGGCAAAACTCCCTCAAGTCTTTTCTATGAGGGTACAATCCCATTCCTGAAGAGGGAACCCTTATGACCTAATCACCCCCAAAGTCCCCACCTCTTAGTGCTGTAGGGTTGGGGGTTAGGTTTCAATATATGAATTGGGGGTGGGACACCAGTATTCAGACCCCAGCACTAGTTTTATTTTTTACTTTTTATTTTTTGTGCAACTGGGGATTGGACCCAGGGACATTCTACCTCTGAGATACAGCCCCAGCCCTATTTTATTTTGAAATGGGGTTTCACTAAGTTGCTGAGGCTCTCGCTAAGTCATAGAGGCTGGCCCCAAACCTGTGATCCTCCTGTCTTAGCCTCCCAAGGACTGCAATTACTGGCGTCATCCAAGCCTGGATATCTTTAATTTTTGTGTGTGTGTGATACCGGGGATTTAATCCAGGGGCATTCTACCTCCAAGCTACACCCCCCAGTCCTATTTTATTTTTAATTTGAAACAGGGTCTCACTAGGTTGATGAGAGTCTATTTGCTGAGGCTGTCCTTAAACCTGTGATCCTCCTGTCTTAATCTCCCAAGTACTGGGATTACAGGTGTGCACCAACACACGGCTTCTTTAATTTTTTTAAAAAACCAACAAGCTAGATGTGGTGGTGCATGCCTGTAATCCCAGTACTTGGGAGGCTCAGACAAGAGGATCACAGGTTCAAGAATAGCCTCAGCAATTTAGTGAGACTCCGTTTCAAAATAAAAAGGGCTTGGTGTATAGCTCAGTGGTAAAGCACTCCTGGGTTCTATCCCCAGTACTGGGGGAAAAAAACCCAACACTATAAGCAAACAACAACAAAACTTTATTAGATGTTGCCCATTCTGAGGGGCAGCAGGCAAGGTATGTGTGATTCAAAAGAAGCAAACTAAGCCCTCTCCCTTGGCAGAGAAGGATATTTGAAAGGTGCCTCCCCTTGTACTGTCTCATTGAGTCATGTGAGGAAACTTAATTATTAGAATTCCCATCATGCAAATCCAGTGGAAGCTCAGGGAGGTCACCGGAGGAAAGTCACTAAGTGCTGAATTGAACCCAAGTCTCCTGGAATCAAAATGCAGGGTCCTTTCCACAACCAGATGCCGACAGGACCCAGGCAGCAAACTAGAATGGAGGCCCAATGGGCACACCACCACCCTCAGAAAGCAGTTTACAATCCAGCCTCCATTCCACCACGCGGGGGTGAAATGCTTGCACACACAAAGACATTTTTAAAAACAAACATTGAAGTCAGGCATGGTGACGCACGCCTATAATTCCAGTAGGTGAGAGGCTGAGACAGGAGGATTGCAGGTTCGAGGACAGTGTCAGCAAGTAGCGAGACTTTCAGCAAGTTAATAAGACCCTGTTTCAAAATAAAAAATAAAATAGGGCTGGGGGTGTAGATCAGAGGTAGAATGCCCCTGGGTTCAATCCCCAGCACCAAAAAAAAAAAAAAAGATTAAATCTTGTGGTTTAGCGATCTAGTGAGTCTGGTTGGGATGCAGCCGCAGCTGGCAAGACAAGACACACCTATGTAGCCACCTGGGGCACCTGGGACACCTGGGGCACCTGGGACTCCGAGCTGGGGCCTTAAACTTGGGATCCAAGAGCCCTAGGGTGGTCCAACTTCAGGAAGTCGCACAAACCTGAAACTACAAGCAGAGCTGTGGTGACTCTGTGTGCAGGTTTGCCGTGGACACTGTGGGGACAGGGTGCACAGCCTTCCTCAGATTCCCAAAGGACCCTTGTCCAGAATTGCTGAAAGCCACTGCCGGGAAGCGTCGCGGCCCCTCCGGGACCCAGGACCATGGCACAATGTATGGGGTCCCTGTCACTTTTTCTAAATCCTCGCCTAGAAGTCTGTGCTAGCTAGACTCTCTCCTGCCGGAGGGTGGGGATCCCTGCTCCTGCAGGTCTATTTCAGGCCGGCCTGGCCGGAGGGGCCGCCCCGAGGATCCGCGGGAGGGGCCGCGCGAGCGGATGTCACGGCTTACCTCAGAGCCCGAATTAGAAGCCTGAAAAAATCACAGCAGGAAATAATGTGGTGCCCAAAATAGAAGCATCAACTGGGAGAGAGGCCGGGAGTAGGTGGCAGTTGAGGCTCCTGCCGCGTCCTCCCCAGCCGCGGCCTGTCGTGAGCGCGGAGGAGGGGGCCATCGCGGTCACACCAGGGCCAGGAGCCCCGCCCGCCTCCCCGCCACCCGTCCCCACCTTCCTCCCCTTCTCCTCCCCACCTGCCTAAGCGCTCCTCCCCGCAGGCCCCATGCACGCACCTTCCCTCTCCCTCCTCCCCACCAACCTCCCTCTTCCTCTTCCCTCCTCCCTCACTGCCTCTTGCCTCCCACCACCACCTCCCCTACTGCCCCCCATTTCCTCCTTGCCCTCTCCCAAGCCCCTCCCTTTGTCCCCTGTCCAGCCTCTGCCCCTCTGCTGTAAGCTGCCTGGAGACCCTTGGTGCCTCCCTCACAATCCAATGAAAGGTCACTAGCAGCAGCAACCTCCAAGATCGGCCTCCTCTGCCCGACTGCAGAATCCCCTCCATCGCCTGCCTCAGCGCCTGCTCAGCTCTGGGGGAATGGCACAGCCTGGGGTCTGAGGAACGGTGGGCAGGGCAGGACTCCTTTCCCTGGACCCCTGCGGCCTGCAGGAGGGCTGAGAAGAAACAGCAGCTTTGCCTGCAGACAGACCTGGGCTGGCCTCCCTTCATCATGGCCACAGGACGACCCTCAGAAAGACGGGGACACTCTGCTGCACATGCTGGCCAGGGGCAACCAGCAAGGTACAAAAATAAGGAGGGGCAGTACCTACAGGGTGTTTCTAGGCACCTTACTGCACTCAGTCCTCACAATGTCATGTTGTCCCCATCTCACAGAAGACAAAACTGAGACACAGAGATGAGTTAACACAGCACGTTCACAGCGCTGGTCAGTGGAAAGGCTGGGATTTGGGTCAAAGGAGTTTGACCGCAGCATCTCTGAATCCTTCTGAACTGAGGCCTTTCAGCGTGGCGCTCTTGAACTTGGACTAAGCTTCTTGGCTTAGTGTTCTGCTACTCAGCTTTTCTTTCTAAAAAATGATTTTTGTCTTATTTTGTTTCTTGGAGCTTTTTTTTTTCTTCTGAAAATAAGCATGAAGCATTACGTATGCTTGGAAATTTTAGTTTTTAAAAAATCCCATATTCTTATTTTTACTTCCCTGGGTGTTTTTCCCCCCAGCTGTTGCTCTACTGCAAACAAGTGCGCTCATTTTTGCCAGTCTCAGACGCCGTGAGTCCTCAGTGCTGTCTGGAACAGAACCGGCACTGATTTGTGTGTGAGTGAGCTGCCCACACACGCTCCGCTCCGTGCCTCCTGCCTCAGCCTCTGCAGTTGCTCTGGGGTTAATGGCTTATGATTTGCCAAACAATCATAGAGAGATATGTGGCTAATGTGGCATCACCAAGCTTTGTTCCCTGAAGGCTGGAGTTTATTGGGATAAATGGTGAGAAACAGTGGCTAAGATTGTGGGTAGGGGAGGTGGGACCTCCATGGACTAAAAGTCATGCTAGAATGAAAAGTAGAGTTAACACAGATTAGTACGTCCTAAATGCAAGGCTTTGCACTACCTATTTTACAAGAATCATCTCAAGTAAGTGATAAAATAAACCTCTGACATTAGTGTCATCACCATTTGACAGAAAACTCAAGGTCTTGTAAGGCTGAGAGCCTGGAATTCTGATGCGCTGTGTTAACCAGTCCACTAATTAATTGCAAATGAAAAATGGGATGCTGCGTTTTTGCAATTTTTCCCTCCAAAACAGAAATATCTTTGTCATTGTGCTAGCTATAAAAAGGAAATACATTGCTCACTGTGAAGAATTAAAATGACACAAAAGTGTATAAATTAAACAAAAAGAAGAAGTCCTTTTCCATAATCCTTCCTCATGGATTTACACACATTTAAAGGTACCTGATAGCAGGGCATGGTAGCACATGCTTGTAATCCCAGTACTTGGGAGGCTGAGACAGGAGGATCACAGGTTGGCGGCCAGCCTCAGCTACTTAGTAAGGCCCTCTGCAACTTAGTGAGACCCTGTTTCAAAATAAAGAATAAAAAATAGGGAAGGGAACCAAGATGGCTGGATAGCAAGAGGCAGCATGTCGCTGGCGCTCCAAGAGTCGGAGTCGGAGCTTGGCCGGCGGGAAGACTGCATCCTAAAAAGAAAAGCAGGGCAGCCAAAACTCAACAAAATAATGAGAACCAAAGTGCAGCGGAATGCGAGGCAGTGGAAAGAGCGGAGGGCGGTAGGGAGCTCAAAGTATTTCACCTGGTAAGCGGAGAGTGGAGACAAAGGCGCCATCTTGGCTGAACCACGCGACTCCTGGAATCCACCAGCAAAGGAACAGCTGATTCTTGTGAAACCAGCAATTAAAATCCACCATTGAAAGCAATCGACTTCAGACCATGATGAAGCCTAAGTCGAACCAGATCCACACCTACAAAGGCAACGACTGCAAAGGGTGGGACGTGAGCCTCAGCCCCCGCAAAGAAAGTGATGTGGAGAGACATAGATGAGGCAGCCAGGCACAGGAGCAGCCCAACACCGAGAAAATGAGCGGGTGAAACACGGCCCCCTGGAGTAGCCTAGCACCGGCGCAGAGCACCACAGCACTGAGGACATGGATGGACATGGCATGGCCCCCTGGAACTGCCCAATGAGAACACAGGTGAGTGGGATAAAGGGAGGCAGCATGTGGCCAGCACTCTGAAACTTGGAAATCAGCCGGTGGGAAGACTGCTTCTTAACAAGAAAAGTGGGGCAAACAAAACAAAACAAAGAGAGCTGAAGAGCAGCGGAGTGCGAGGTAGTAGACAGAGCAGGGGGCTAAACAGAACTCCACGCATTTCACCTGGTAAGTGGGGAGCGGAGGCAAAGGTGCCATCTATGCGGGGCCACGCCTACACCACGACTCCTGGAGACCAACAGCAAAGAGACAGCAGATTCTTGTGAAAACAGCGACTATAGGCCACTATTGAAACCGACCAACTCTGGAACACGATGAAGCCCAAGTCAATCCAGATTCTCACCTACAACGAAGATGGTCCAAGGGGTGGGCCGTGGGCCTCTGCTCCCGCAATGAGTGTGATGAGGAGAGACAAAGAAGAGGTGTCCATACACAGGAGCAGCCCAACTCTGAGAACACGAGCCGGCGAGCCACGGCCCCCATGAGCAGCCCAACACTGTCCTGGAACACCCCAGAACTGAGGACATAGGTAGATGAGACATGGCCCCCTCCCCAGTGGCCCAGCACTGAGAACACTGGAGGGTCAACCCCTAGCCCCGCCCCAGAGACCCCCCCACTGGGGATGCAAGGGCGGCAAACCCTCGGCCCCTCCCCCAGAGAATCCCTCCCCCGGTGCAGGGGACGCGGGGTGGGTGAGCCCTTGGCCCCGCCCCCGGAGAACCCCTCCCCCTGGTGCTGGGAACGTGGGGTCGGTGAGCCCTTGGCCCCACCCTGGAGGCCCCCCCGCACTGGGGACATGGGGCGGGCGAGCCCTGGGCCCCACCTCCGGAGACCCCCCACACTGGGGACACAGGGCGGGTGTCCTCAGCTCCGCCCCCAGAGAACCCCTCCTCCAGCGCTGAGGACGTCGGGCAGGCAAGCCCCCAGCCCTGCCTGGAGAACCCCAATGCTGAGGTCATGGGAGGATGAGCCACAACCCCACACAGGAGGGACTCCAGACAAAGAGAGAAAACCTCAGATGAGCAAAGAAGGTGAACTAACTGGGGGAGAAGGGAGAGAAGGAGAAGAAAACAAATTGGTGCACAGGATGGACGTACACAAAGATATCAAAGTCAACTACTATGCTGAAAACAGGAAGGAGGGAGGGATGAGGCAAGGGGGTGGGAATTGGGGAGGGCTAATTGACTGATGAGTGCATATATATGTCAGCCACCCTGAAATCCTTCAAGATGTATGATTGCAATGCACTAATAAAATAAAATTAAAAAAATAGGGCTGGGGTGTAGCTTAGAGGTAGAATGCCCCTGGTTTCAATTCCAGTGACATGCTGGCATGTGTCAGGGCATACCCAATGGTTCTTACCATAGTTTTGGTAGCAGTATTGAAAGGTCAGAAGGTATTGGTCACATATTGAAATGGACAAGTTATGATTTCACTTAAGCCTTGTACAGTGAAAGGTAAGGATGCAGTGAAGATAGGCTCTTGTGTTGATGGTGACAATTTAATTAGCACAATCTTAAAGCAATTTGTCACATATCGAGTGACTTGAAAGTGTTCACACTGGTTACCTTCTACCAATTCAATTTATGAGATTCTATCCCAAGGAAATAAATACAATACGTAGACTTTTGATACCCCAAATTTGGGCATAAGTTAAATGTCCTGCAATAAGAGAATGGTTGAAGCCAGGCATGGTGGTGCACGCCTGTACTCCCAGTACTTGGGAGGCTGAGACAGGAGAATCGCAGGTTTGCAGCCAGCCTCAGCTGCTTAGTGAGGCCCTCTGCAACTTAGTGAGACCCTGTTTCAAAATCAAAAATAAAAATAGGGTTGGGGGTATAGCCTGGAGGTAGAATACCCCTGGGTTGAATCCCCCGTACCGCAAAAATAAAACTAAAAATAAAATGATGGTATGGCTGGGCTTGATGGCACATGCTTGTAATCCCAGTACTTGGGAGGCTGAGACAGGAGGATCACAGGTTCCAGGCCAGCCTCAGCTACTTAGTGAGGCCCTCTGCAACACAGTGAGATTCTGTTTCAAAATAAAGAATTATGACAGAGTTGGGAGGGGGGTGGAGGGAAACACACTATAGCACATGATGTATATACACAAATTTATAAAACTCAATCACTATGAGGATAACGAAAGGGAGGGAAGGGGGAGGGAATAGGGTGGGATTTGAGGGAGGGCTAAATGAGCAATGTGTGCATGTATGATGCTGCTACCCTGATGTGTATCAAGATGAATAATTACAATGCACCAATAAATGAATATAAAAAAATAAAGAATTAAAAATAGGGCTGGGGGTGGAGCTCGGAGGTAGCCCTGGGTTCAATCCCCAGTACCGCAAACAAACAAACAAATACATAAAATGATGGTATGAAGACTCTAATAACATGATGGAAATGGTTAGAACATACAGTTTAGCAGAAAAAGTATTTCACAAGATTATATATACTATGTGATTATGATTATGTAAAAATTATAAAAAATACTAGCAAAATGGTATCAGTGGCTATGTTAGTGTGTTGGGATTAATGTGTTTTTTCTTTTTTATTCTTTCTGTAATGTGGTTTATTTTTGTAGTAAAAATCATTTGCTTAAAGACTGGAAAATAGGTGGGAATTACCAAAGACTCTATTTCCTTTCTTCTCTCTGGATCTGAGTTTCTACTTCTAAAATGAAACAGAATAGAATTAGATGACACCTAAGACATCCCATTTCTGATATTGTATATTTTCGGATAGTCAAGTGACTCTGTTCTTGATTTAAATTCAAGCTAGGCATGGTGGTGCATGCCTGTTGTCCCAGCTACTTGGGAGGCTGAGGCAGGAGAATTGCTTAAGCCCAGGAATTTGAGACCAGCTGGGCAGCAGAGTGAGACCCCATAACTTAAAGAAAAAGTCAAAATTCAGTCATCACACTGAAAATGGACAGATCTGACTAGAACTTGTTCTGTGGCCATTAGCTTAGGCTCTGCCTACGTGTGTCAAAGTCCATGTTCATTCAAAGAAGAAGAAAATAGAATGTTTTTTGGATTCGCATACACACAACCTCTAGGTTTGGTATTCTTACTGGGGAGACATTTTTTTCCTCCAAAATAGAAACATCTTTTTATTCCCCACTGGGAAGGAGAGGGTTTCAGACTTGGGAGTCCTGCCTGGGACTGGCTATTTGGGGCAGTGACTTCTCGGTTCATCCCCACTTTGAGGGGCGTGTCCCAGCCTGGCTTCCCCATTCCCCGTCCCGTGAGCGGGGACACTGATGGTGTGAGACTCTCACGTGGCCTTACCTTGCCCACTCCCCTGCGATGGCAGGTCATGGGTTGAAACGGCGTTTACTGGGTGGAGAGCTCCTTGAAGGCAAGGGCTGGGATTTTATCCTGGTGCTTGGTAATGAATGAATGAGTGAATGAATGAATGAATGAATGGCTAAACATGAGAAGAAGAAGGCCCATTGCATGGAGGATCAGTAGGCTTTCAGTGAACCTGTGAGGTAAGTGAGGTAGCAGTCAGAGAAGGATGCTGTGAGGTCAGTGAGCTGGAGGAGTGTGTGTGTGTGTGTGTGTGTGTGTGTGTGTGTGTGTCTGTCTGTCTGTCTGTCTGTCTGTCTAGAGAAGGGGCCGGGCTGGCGCGGCCTTCGTCAGAGCCCTGACAGGCTGAGTGGGCTCTGACTCAGCTGCATGACTCACTTGCTGCTCTGCCGTCTCCATCCTCTGGGCACATCCTCTGGACCTTCGCGCTCAGCCTCAAGTGGAGGAGGGTGAGATTTGGGCCGGCACCTCCGATGACTCACCAGCTGAGCTGGAAGGAAGGGGCCGAAGCCCCCCTCTCCTGCACCCCCACCATCCCTGCCTCCCCAGGGGTTCTTAGGTAGACCCAGAACTCGGGAGTAGGTTCTAGCTGCTCCATGAACACCCCTGCTGCCACCCGCCGTTCCCTGCCACGCTTCCCTGCTCAAATCACATAATTTCCTGGTCCCTTCACACCGTTGTCTTCTGAGCTTTTTTTTTTTTTTTTTTTGCGGTACCAGGGATTGAACCCAGGGGCGTTCTACCTCTGAGCTACACCCCTGGCCCTATTTTTTATTCTTTATTTTCTTTCTGTTCTTCCCTCTCCCAAAACCTTTTTAGTTAACAAGACAGTTTTGCATCCCTTTGCTCATTTGGTTCTTTCTGGGACCCTGGGTAGCCAGCGGGCGGCAGATACCACGTTCTTCAGGAAAGGATGGAAGCTCCAAGAGGCGAAGCGCGGGGATAGTGAAGGGCTGGGAGGCAGAGGCATCTGCACAAGGGCGGAGCTAGCCAGGGGAACTGCCAGGCATTGGGGTGGACGGTGGCTGGAGAGAGACAGTGCTGGCCACTCTGTCATGACAAGCAAGGCAGCTGTGTGAGAGTAGAAAGACCTCTATCCCAAGGTGAAGGGGAAGCCGTTGAGGGGTCTTGGGCAGGGGAGTGACATAGATTTTAGAAACTCGTCTTTGGGCTTTGGTGTGGTGCAGCTAGGGAACTGGAACAGGCCAGCTGGGGGCAGTCTTCACGGTTTGGATAAGAGCTGGCAGGGTCTGCCTGTGGGCAACAGCAGAGGGGGCGGGAGGGGAAGGGGCAGTACCCAGAGAGCTTCAGGAGGAGGGACAGGAAGGCTCCTGGGCTGCTGTCCAGTGGGTAGGTGGAATAGGGAGCTGAGGATGTCACGCTGAATAAATTGTACATATTTATTCCATGCTAATGGGCTGGAGCACCAAGTGGGATGCCCTCCACACAGAGATGTGCCTAGAGGCAGGCGGCGGTGGGATGGCTCAGGGATGGTCACTAGGGACACCGACCCCTAAGGGTCGGGCAAAGGCAAGTTCAGCCCCTGAGACAGGGCCCCTCAAAGGGGAGGGCGTTTTGTAGTGTTAAAGCACCTGCCACCATGACCTCCTTGGGTGCCCACAAGGCCCTATGAAGGAGACAAGTGACTCCAGGGTGAAATGACCTGAAGGGACCCCTCGTTCTTCCTTGTCCAGTTCCCTTTTCTCCCTTCTCACAATGCCAGTCTGCACAAGTTACCACCCAGGAACTGAGGACTCAGCCTTGGCAGGCAGCCAGCCAGGAAGGGGCCTCTGGGGAGAGTTCCTGGAACCTCAGTAGGGTGTGGCTGTGGGCTGCAGGACAGGGCTGGGCTCCCTAAGGGCTGTGGATGGTGTAGGATTTCCAGATACAATAAAAGAAATAAAAATACAGGACAAACACCTAGTTAAAATTGCATTTTAGAAAACAACAAATAATTTTATATAAGTACATCCCAAATATTCCATGGGACATACTTCTATTAAAAGTATTTGATAGCCAGGCGTGGTGGCGCACGCTTGTAATCCCAGTACTTGGGAGGCTGAGACTGGAGGATCTGGGTTCGTGGCCAGCCTCAGCTACTTAGTGAGGCCCTCTGCAACTTAGTGAGACCCTGTTTCGAAATAAAGAATAAAAATGGCTGGGAGTGTAGCTTGGAGGTAGAATGTCCCTGGGTTCAATCCCCAGTTCCGAAAAAAAAAAAAGTATTTGTTGCTTATCTGAAATTCAAGTCTAACCGGGTATGTCCTGTGTTTGTATTTGCTAAATTTGACAACCCATGGTGGGTGTCTCTCTACCCCTGCATAGGAGGGCCTTGGGGATTTTCCTCTGTCTAGACCATGGTGATAACCGGCCTTGGCAGCTCACACCTGCCCTGGGACTTCTGCGGGATTCAGGGTCACATAGGGAGACAAGGCCTATCCTAGATGGCCTTGCAGTTTTCTGGCTCAGCCCAGAAGTCATCTAACCCAAACTACTGTGGCCTTCCACATGCAAATGGCTCACCACTTGGATGGATGGACGGATAGCTCCACCTCTGATTGTGTGGCCTAACAAAGGAGAGGACCGGGGCTCTCTTCCTCTGGTCAGCAGCAGCTGCCAAGAAGTCACATCCAAGCCCTTTAGGTGGCCCAGGAGCCTGCAGCCCCGGTCAGCCAGAGCCCGCACTGAGGGGCCGGGCTAGAGGCTGTGGAGGAGACGAACGAGCTCTGCCCTGGCCTACGCAGTGACCCTCATGGAGTTCCTGCTTGCTCATTTGTTCAGAGGCCTGCTGGTAGAAAATCGCGCCACAGCTAGCCTGGACCTGACAGAGGTCAAGGAGCTCACAGGCGGCGGACCTCATCGAATCGGACCCCATTGGATCCTCATCCCATCATTGTCCATGAGCAGGATGGTACTTCAGCTGTTCCCCACTCCTAATGACGAACGATCAATGGCTGAGAAAAGTTAAGTCCTAACACCTGTGAGAGCTGAGGCTTCACTCCCAGCTCAGAGGAAAGTGCTAGGGACGCTGAGGCCTGGTGGAGTTCCTCCATTTCCACAATAGAGGTGGGCCTGCAGGCCTGTGTGTGTGTGTGTATGGGGTATTGGGATTGAACTCAGGGGTGTTCCACCTCTGAGCTACACCACCATTCGTTCATTCATTCATTCATTCATTCATTCATTTTGAGGAACTGGGGATTGAACCCAGGGGCATTTTATCTCTGAGCTACACTCCCAGCCCTATTTTTTCTTTATTTTGAAACAGGGTCTCACTAAGTTGTGGAGGACCTCACTAAGTAACTGAGGCTGGCCACTGACCTGCAATCTCCTGTCTCAGCCTCCCAAGTACTGGGATTACAAGTATGCGCCACTACACCCGGCTTTATTTATTTATTTTTAATTATGGTACTGGGGATTGAATGCAGGGGCATTCTATCTCTGAGCTACACCCCCAGCCATATTTTATTTTTTACTTGGAAAAAGGGTCTCGCTAAGTTGCTGAGGCTGGCCTTGAACCTGAGAGGCTCTTGTCTCAGTCTCCTAAGTACTGGAGCTTACAGGAGTGTGCCACCGGGCCAGCTCTGAAGCCCTGCTTTAAGAACCAAGTGCACCAGGCGTGATGGCTCACGCCTGTAATTCCAATACTTGGGAGGCTGAGACAAGAGAATCATAGATTCAAGGCTAGCTTTTGGCAATTTAGCGAGGCCCTCAGCAACTTACTGAGACCCTGTTTCAAAATTAAAAAAAGAAAAAGGGCTGGGGGTGTAGCTCAGAGGCAGAAGGCTCCTGGGTTCAATTCCAGTACTGCCAAAATAAACAAATAAAACCAAGTGAAAGGTCCTGCCCTGCCCTGGCCACAGACAAAAGACAGAAGGTGGAGGTTCTCACAGGTGTATCTGATCTCTACTCCACCCTCGAGGAGGAGTGGGCAGGAATCTTGGTGAGGACCTGCCTGGGGCAGCAGGACCGGGTGCTGTGAGTGCTGTGGGTGGGGAGGGAATCTGGCTTCACGGAGAGGAGGGTGTCAGAGCCCAGGGGACTTCCTGCTCTCCCGGGTGGTGGGGGGCAGGAGGCTTTCTGTGCCGGTCAAGCAGGCAGAGTCTCTGGGAATGTTAAAATCAACTTTGAAGAGGGGAGGCACAGGGGTGGCTGTGGCAGAAATGGCTCATGTAGAGTTGTGCACATCCACAAAGACTTCCTGAGCATTCATCACTTGCCAAATGCCATGCTAGATCCTGGGGAGATAGCAGCAAGTATAACAGCCCTCACGCTCGGCAGGTGACTGACTCCTGCCCATGTAATAGAAAATAACAAGCCGGGCGTGGTGGCGCACGCTTGTAATCCCAGTACTTTGGGAGGTGGAGACCGGACGATCCGGGTTCGCGGCCAGCCTCAGCTCTCTCTCTCTCCCTGTCTCTCTCTCTCTCTACCTAGTGAGGCCCTCCGCAACTTCGTGAGACCTGGTTTCAAAATAAAGTATTAAGGGGGGAGGGACACCAAGAGCTGTGTGCATGTATGTTAACACCAAACTGATACTCATTGTGATGTGAGACTACAATGCACCAATAAAAACATGAAAAAAAAAAATAAAAAGAGATAGAAATTAAAAAAACAAACAAACAAACAAACAAACAAAATAAAGTATTAAAAAATAGGGCCAGGGGTATAGCGCAGAGGTAGAATGCCCCTGGGTTCAATCCCCGGTACCACACACAAAAAGAAAATAACAGCCTCTCCACCACCTTCCAGAAAGAAGTCCCTGCCCGCCAAACATGAGGGCAGAGGGTTGATGTTCCTGAAGATTTACTTGGTCATGACCATAGCCCATTGCTCCTCTCGCAGTCTGATTGTGAGCCTCAGAGTGAAAGTCCCTTCTCCCAGGTCTCTCCTGGCCTTTCAGCCATGGGGGGGGTGGTTACCTCCCTTCCTCCAGCTCCTACCCCTGAGCCCTGAGCCCCCTCCAGCGGTTTTTCTCAGGGACACCTGATGGTTCTTGGAAGGGGAAACTCTCCTCTCCTTAATCTCATACTAATTGACCATGAAGGACTGGCTTCTTTCTCTAG
>PVJS01026582.1:0-19114 GCA_004027185.1 Glis glis
GAGAGAGAGAGAGAGAGAGAGAGAGAGAGAGAGAGACAGGGAGAGAGAGAGCGAGAGCTGAGGCTGGCCGCGAACCCGGATCCTCCGGTCTCCGCCTCCCAAAGTACTGGGATTACAAGCGTGCACCACCACGCCGGGTCATTAATAGCATTTTCAAAGAAAGGTAAGAAAAGAACATGATAACTATGTGAGGTGATAGGTTAATTACCTTGATGGTGGCGATTATTTTGCTATATTATATATATGACTCTCTATAAAATCATTAAGTTCATCTTAAGTATATATGATTTTTATTTGTCAATTCACCTCAACAAAGCTAAAAAGGTTGCATTTTCTGAGGCATGATACATTCATTCATTTATCTGCTTAGAAAAAAACTATATGTTTAGCATCAACTTTGTGATGGGTACTATTGTAGGGATTAAAGAAATAAACAAAAATCCCTTCCCTAGTGGACCTTAGTTTCTCATGGTCATTTTCATACTTCTTTATATAAATATTTTGGTGATTGATTTAGGATTTACAAAATACATTTTTAATGTTTCATAATATATGTAGAATCAATGCTATTCACAGTAAATTTTAACACATAAAACATAGAAAGTGTGCAGTCACATATATCCATTTCTTTTTCCACCAAAGTTGTCATAAGTTTATAATGTCCATACTTATTAAAAACCCATAAGATGAGCTGAGTGTGGTGGTGCATGCCTGTAATCCCAATACTTGAGAGGCTGAGACAGGAAGATCAAAGGTTCAAGACCAGCCTCAGCAATTTAGCAAGACTCTCCATAACATAGCAAGATTGTGTTTCAAAAAAAAAATGGGGGTTGGGGGTATAGCTCAGAGGTATAGTGCTCTGGGACTACAAAAAAAAAAAAAGAAAGAAAGATAGAAAAGAAAAAAAAAAAGAAGCCCACAAGACTCTGAAAACAGTCCTATGCCTTTTAAAGAAATAAAAAGATATAATAGATATAATATCATTTTGTATTTACAATGTTTAACACTTTCTATTTGATTGTGAAGATCTGAATTTCTCTCTAATACCATTTACTTTAATCTGAGGTAACTTTTTAACCTTATGCTATAGTTTGACTCTGACGAGAACAAATTCTCTTAGTTTATCATTATCTGAAAATATATTTAAATAACTTTTCCTAGTGGGATATATTTACTGGGTATAGAATTCTGGGTTGGCAGACTTTTGATTGTCTTTGTTTGCCTTTCAACACTTTATGGATATATTTCACTTTCATAGTTTCTTATGAGGGGTAAGCTGTCATTTAAATTGTTGTTCCCCTCATGTGTAATGTGTCATTTTTCTCTGATGCTGTTTTAGATATTCTCTTCACCTTTGGCTTTTATCTGTCTAGTTATTATGTGCCAATACATTTTCTTTGTATTTATCTTGTTTGGACTTTATGATCTTCATGAATTGGTACATTTAATTTTTTTCATGAAGTTGAGGAAAACAGCAAGATATTTATTTATTTATTTATTTATTTATTTATTTATTTATGTACTGGGGATTGAACCCAGGGGTGTCCTACCTCCATGCTACACCCACAGCCATTTTTATATTTCTTGTTTTGAAATGGGGTCTCACTAAGTTGCTGAGACTGGCCTCGAACCTGTGACCCTTCTGTCTCAGCCTTCCAAGTACTGGGATTACAGGTGTGCATCACCATGCCTGGTGAAACAGCAGATTTTTTTTTAAGTACAATTACTTAAGTCAGAGACAGAAAGACAAACATTGCATGTTTCCTCTCATGTGTGGAAACTAGAATGAATGAATAAATGCATAAATGCATACATGCATGAATAAATAAATAAATAAATAAATAAATAAATAAATAAATGAAAGATGATCTGAAAGTAGAAAAGGAACTATCAAGGACTAGAAAGGAGCTGGGGATAAGGGAGAGAAGGGAGGCAGGCAGAGGGTCAAAGGGAGGGCGGGCAGAATCAGTGAGCCATATATGTATATATGGAATGTCAAAGTGTAATCTGCACAAATAATACATGTTAACTTAAAAAAGGGAAAAGAATATTTTTTTTTGTTTATCTATTCTCTGTCTTGGTTTACATCCAATTGCATGTATGTTAGACCATTTGATAGAGATCCATAGGTCCCTGAGAATCTGGTATTTATTTTTAATTATTTGTCAATTTTTCCTTTTTTTACATCACACTGGATAAATCCTATTTACCTATCTTCAAATTCACTGATGCCTTTTCTCCTTCATCTTTATAAGCCCATTCAGTGAAATTTCTATTTGTTATTTTTTATTTCTAGACTTTTCATTTTTAATGATTTTTACTTCTTGACCAAGATTTTTTATCCTTTAATTCCTCCTGACCGTATTATCATTTACTTCACCAAATATAGCTAAAATAGCTGCTTTGAAGTCCATTTCTTGCTCATTCTCATATTGGGGTTATCTTGGGTTCGACCTCCATATCTTGTCTTTTCTCATTTAAAAATAAGTCACATTTCCCTCAAATAATATAGTACTGTATCCTGAACTCTGAATTCTGTTGTAGTCCTCCAAATATATTTATGTTCTTGTTTTAACTGAAAATTAACTTAGTTGGATAAATGCTGCAAAGTCTGATTCTTGAGTGAGTAATAGTTCAGTTCCTTCCTCTTCATCCGTGTTGCTTTGAGTCTGCCTCACACAAACCTGGTTCAGTCTTCAGCTAACATTTCTTACTCCCTGTCTTTGGCTCTCCTATTTCCTACTCACTTTCAAGTTGTTTTGGTTTTCCTGAGTTATGTCTGCTTGTCAGAAAGATGCATATTTTCTATTAAAGTATTAGCTACCCTAAGTAACATTGATTCAGTTTTCCATTAGGCTAAAAGCCATAATGAATGGATAACTCATCCCATGCCATCCTTTTGCCCAATTTTTACATTTCTTCTACAAAATTTTCCTTTACTTTCCATTGATTTTAGATAATTTTCATTTTGTGCTTTTTGTCAGTTCAAAATTACTTTCTTTTTTGTCTACTTTTATTGGTGCATTATAATTACACTTATTTTCAGCAGGGATTTGAGACCAAAAGGAACTTACCAAAAGCATAAGTTTGTGCTATGCAGTGTATTTGTTTTTAACTTTGATAAAATTAAAATTTATAGCTCAGGTTATTACTAAACTCATTTGGAAAACAGAATGAATCATCAAATCCAAAGGGCTAGAAACTACCACTGATAAGAGCCAACTTCTCATTCGTACATTCAACCATTTTTCCTGTGCTCTGCTATGTGCTAAGGCATATATAAGACCCAAATTAAAAAAAAAAAAGTGAACTCTCTCCACTCAGGATGCATGCTGTGAATAAAAGAGACAGATAAATCATTAGTAATTGAGGTAGAACTAGATATTCTGAGAAACCAGTATGAGGGTGGATTGTCTCAGAAGTCTGTTGCTGAGAGAAGACTACAGAGGATGTGTTGAATAATTATTGTTTTTTGGCCAACATTTTAAAGCCTTTCTACTCATCTCATTCTCCATTGTATTTTCACACAGAGGCTTCATTCTAGTAGCTAGCTCCCTACTAGTCAGTCCTATTGCTTGATTTTCCTAAAACCAAGTCACAGCCATCCAAGGGTGGTAATTGATAAACATATTCAAAACGATGTGTTTCTGGACAACGAGAATATCGTGGGTAACTGAGAAAGCTGAAAAATATATGGTTCTCTTGTCAGCTTTAATTCTTCCTTCCAGTCACAGCATCCTATTTCCTAGAGTAAAGTTCACAACTGTCTCATTGTTTGTCTGCTGCTTTCTACAGCATCCTTGATATATGAGTTTCCCAGTAATAGATGGGAATGCACAGTGATTTTGAGAATGGTCTGGATTCTGAAGGAATCTCATTGTCAACAGCAGTGACTAATCAAATCAACAAAAATAAATACCAACCACTCTATACTGCATCTTAGAAGCTAAGGCCACAGAAGCAAGATGCCTCTGGCAAAGGTAATGTTTCATATCTGGAAGGAATTTTGTCCTCTGAGTTCAGTATAACATATTAAAATGTTATTACAGCCATTTGCATTAAGCAACAGGACTAGCAAAACAAAGATCTTTTTAGTGTGTTTGTGTGTTTTAATGCCTATCTTGTCAATCCAGAAATCATGGCTAATGTCAGTTGAAAAAGATGCTTTTAATACATTGAACCAAACATTCTATTCCAGTGAATTTATGTCAAGGAAATTACTATATAGCAAACGAGCAGTCAGGGCATGAAAGAATTACTATAGCATTATGTATTATAGTAAGATGAACACAACTTGAAGTCCTTAAGTGGCTTACAAATTATGGTATACCATGTAGTTTAAGAATAGTAATCAAGAAGGCTGGGAAGCATAAGGAAATGTTTGCAATGTCATGTAAAGGGGAAAATAGCAAAATATATCATAATAGACACACTAGGGTTGCATGTATGATGTTCATACCCTGACATATATCAAAATGTATAATTACAATGCACCAATAAATGAACATAAAAAAGCAAGTCTATAAAATGGAACTAAATGCAGATACTAAGACATAAATAAACAAGGATAATAGCATTAAGAGAGTGAGATGAAGCTGGGTGTGGTGACACACGCCTGTAATCCCAGTACTTGAGGGACTGAGACAGAAGGATTACAGGGTCAAGACTAGCTTCAGCAACTTAGTGAGACTCTCAGCAACCTAGTGAGACTATTTCAAAATAAAAAATAAAAAAAGGGCTGAGGGTATAGCTTGTAGGTAGAATGTCTCTAGGTTCAACCCCCAGTACCAATAAAAGAAAAAAGAAAGAAAGAGAAATAACAAACATCTTTTATAAAGTACCATAAAGATCTACTTAATGCTGTGGCTTTATATTTCAGAGAAAGAGAGAGGAGAGAGAAGAGAGAAACTGATTGAAACCAAATCTTGGAGGAGAAAATTAAGTTTTATCCTTCTGTAAAATGTGCCACATAGAACAAATTAAGGGTACCAATCATACGGAAAATAATGGGTGAACAATGTGAAAGTCTCATAACTGCTACTGATATTTAATTTTATTGCCACTATCTTTATACTGGGGGTAGGAAGAGCATTCATGTGGGTGTTCTAGAAACCAAAATACTTAGTACAAACAACTATCTCTGTAGACGTGTGGTTGTGAATGAGACATCTCAGTGAATCCTCCGGTCACTCTGGCAGAGAAAGGGACCTCATTACAGCAAACATCATGACTAGAGCCCCTGCAGGATTCACCTGTCTATGTCATGTCCTCTCCTCTTTGGAAGCACTTGCTTCCTAACTGCCACCTGGAGAGGTTCCTAAGATAAACTCCTACACCGCAGTGTAGTGAGAAAAAGGACTGGAGTATCCCAAACAGGCCGTGACTTTATTTTGTTTTCTTGATGGTGAAACAAATAAGACAAATGCTCATTTCTTATGTGATTTATTTATTTATTTTTTTTGGTGCCTCCTTTGTCTGTTAGACCATTCCCTGAGGTATCCTAAATATGCAAATGGGTTGCAAATTTACAAAATCATCAAGTTCTGGAGACTTTTTGCTTAATAGTTTTCCCCTCGTCTATTTCCCTTTATATTTTATTATGGGTAGAGAATTTTTGTTTGAGAATTTCCTCAAATAAATATCCACGTTTAAGCCGGGCATGGTGGCATATGCTTGTAATCCCAGTACTTGGGAGGCTGAGACCGGAGGATCCAGGTTCCACAGCCAGCCTCAGCTACTTAGTGAGGCCCTCCGCAACTCAAAATAAAGAATAAAAAATAGGGCTGGGGGTGTAGCTCGGAGGTAGAATTCCCCTGGGTTCAATCCCCAGTACAGCAAAAATAAATAAATAAATAAATAAATAAATAAAATATCCAAGTTTATTGTTTACAAGGGTCACTTTCCACATAACTTCAGAGCACAATTCTGCTGAACATGCTGCTACTACCTAATCAGGCTCCCTCTTTCCTCCATTTTCCAATAACGTTTCCATCTGAGACCTCACCAGCATTTTTTTTTTTGGAGGTACCGGGGATTGAACCCAGAGGCATTCTACCTCCGAGCTACACCCCCAGCCCTGTTTTTTATTCTTTATTTTGAAACAGGGTCTCACTAAGTTGCAGATGGCCTCACTAAGTAGCTGAGGCTGGCCGCGAACCCAGATTCTCTGGTCTCAGCCTCCCAAGTACTGGGATTACAAGCGTGTGCCACCACGCCCGGCTCTCACAAGCATTTTTAAAAGCCCATATTTCTACCAATAGTCTATATAAGGCAAGCAAGTCTCTGAGATGGGATAGAATTTGCCTATCATGCCACTGATTTGCTTCTGAGTCCTCAGTAGCTGGGGTAATAACATCCACATTTCTACTAACAGTCTGTTCAAAAGAATCCAGGCTTTTTCGATCATGATATTCAAAATTCCTCCAGCCTTTCCCACTGGCCAGTTCTAAAGCCACATCTGCATTTTATGTATTTGTTAGAGCAACACCCCACTTTTAGGTGCCAGAATCTGTATTAGGTTTCTAGTGCTATTGCCAACAAGTAAGTCCTGACTTGATAACTTAAAGCAACACAAACATAATGTCTCACAGTTCTCCACATTAGAAATAAGATACACAGGCTCACACCTGTAATCCCTGTACTTGGGAGGCTTAGACAGGAGGATGGCAGGTTCAAGACCAGCCTCAGTAATTCAGTGAGACTCTCAGCAACCTAGTGAGATCCTGTTTCTAAATGCATACATACATACATACATACATACATACATACATACATGGCTGGAATATAGCTCAGAGGTAAAATGCCCCAGGTTTCAACCCCCAGTACCATGTATGCACAACACACACACACACACACACACACACACACAAATAAATATGATATAGGTCTCACTGGGCTAAATAAGGTTTTGTCAAAAAAATAAGGTTTTGTCACCATGCATCCCCTTTGGAGGTCCTAAGAGACAATGTGTTTATTTGCCTTTTTCAGTTTCTAGAGGAGGCCCACATTCCCTGGGTCATGGCTCCCTCCCTCTTCAAAGCCAGCAGTGGTTAGTGAATTTCTTATGCTATAACGCTCTGACGCTGGCTCTGCTATGTCTCCTTTCACTTGTAAGTATCGAGTTAATACATTGGATCCACAGAGATAATCCAAGACAATATCCCCATCTCCAGGTCAGCTGAAAGCAGTATTTGTGTTTTTCCCCCAATTTTTCACTAGAAAAAAAGAACAGAACCAATGGGACTTCAGTTGAATGAGAGAGATTATCAGAGTAGCAGAGGGGGACTGGAGGAATGAGGTGGGGAGAGAAAAAATGAGGCCTGAGGAAAGAAACAGTTCAAATAATGTTATGCCCATGTGTGAAGGTATCACTACCAGTCTCACTAGCATATGCAGGGAGGGAGGAGTGCGGAGCGGGGTAGGATGCAGAGTAATAGACCAAGTGATGTGTGCGTGTATGTATCACTGAATCTCACTATGATGCACTAATGAAAGTATAAAAAGAGAACAGTTGAAAATAAAGTAATTGTAGAAGACTAGGAAAAACACAGAATAGTGAAGAAAAAACACAATGACATTGTATTGAACAAGGTAATGCTTCAAGGAAAGACATTTTCCCTAATTGCTGGGAGTGCTGTTAACTGACAGGTACAGTTAGCATCATCTTCTGGGAATATCTGAGATGCAGGCAGGTGTTTTACCTAAGGTCGTGCTCCTTCCTGGGGCAGCCGACATCTAAGGACTGATCAAGGCAGGGTGCACAGACCCACTCACTTTAACCCAATAGAGGACAAATTCCCTGGGTCTCTTCAGCTCCAGAGCCCCCTATGGGTCTGGTAGAATCTCCCATGAAGCTGGCATTGCTACTCAACCTTTTCTCCTGCTCCATCCTGCTTCTGTTCCATCCCTTCTACAAGTATGAATCCCTCGGGTGCTCCCTAGCAAACACTTGGCACACTATATTAGGAAATAAGTATACAATGATGAGATCCAACAAAACCAGAAGGTGATTCACTGAAAAACTAATAAAATGCATAAATGCCTGCCAAATTTGGTTAAAAATTAAAAAGAGAAACATAAATGAAGTTATCGAAGAAGTTCAAAATATAATAAGAAAATATATTAAGAGCAACTTTACATCAATGAATATGGAAGCATTGGTAAGACAGGAAGATGTTTATAAGCATACAATTTGCCAAATTTGTCTCAATATGGAACCAATCTAGGTGTCCATCAACAGATAAATAGATTATAAAATTATGGGATATACACACAATGAAGTTCTACTTAGCAATAAAGAAGAACAAAATTACATCATTTGCAGGAAAATGGATGGACCTGGAGAACATCATGTTAAGTGAGATTAGCCAGTCACAGAAAGTGAAGGGTCCTATTTTTTCTCTCCCATGCAAAAGCTAGGGAGTAATCAGAATACAAGAGGGACTTTAGATAATGGAGAAACCCCAGTGGAGCGAGGGAGGTAGTTTAGAGGAGGATGGGGGGAGGGGGAATTAATGAAGGGAATACGTCCATTGACATCATGCACATATGTGAGAATACCAATGCCAATGCCAATCTCATTATCCTGTATGGGGAAGGGGGGAAATGGGGAGGGTGCTGGGGGGAAGCTAAGTGCTGTGTGCATGTGTATCATTATCATTATGAACTACATTATGATATGAGACTATAAAGCAGCAATAAAAGTACTTTAAAAAAGAAATGGAGAACTTCATCATTCCTACAAAATTTTTAAAAATTCAAACTGGTAGTTTAAAATCTCATTACAAAGAAAATGCTGGGTCAGATGGTTATCTGAATATATTTTACCAAATATTAAAGGAACAAATGATTCCCCATCTTAAATAAACTCTTCCAGAATACAGAAAGGGAATACTTCCAGATAATTTATAAGGTTAGACTAATCTTGATAACAAACCCAATAAAACTAAAAGGACAGAGTAAAATTACAAGGCATATCACTCATGAGTACAGATGCAAAATCGGAGAAAATATCAGTCTGTCTAATATAGTAGCATATTAAAATGAGAATATATCATAACCATCTTTCTTCTCTAAGATAATCAAGGTTGTTTTAACCCTAAACATTAATTTAAATAGTTTACCATATTAGCAGATTAAAGGAAAAATCCTACAATGATGCCAAAAGATGGAGAAAAATCACTTAATAAATTTCAGTATCCATTCAAGACAAACTTCACAAACTACAAAAGAAAACTTCCACAACCTAATAAAGGATATTTATCAAAAAACCTAATGGAAAAATAAGGTTAGAAGTTGTTTCAATAATATCCGTAAAAGGCAATGGTGTCTTAGGCCTGTATTTGGAGTGGTAGTAGACAGAAAGAAAGAGATATAGGACAATTATGATCTTGAAGGCAGAAACTCAGCACACATAGTTTTTGAGAAGCACCTAGCCTAGGGCTTTGCACATAAAAGATGTCTCAAACATGCTTATTGGCTTCTAGGTAAAAGAATGTCACAAGAATTGTCATCATTTCAGAGTGTTATAGTTTGGAAATTATAGCAGCTATCAGAAGAGTCTTGCATGGAGTTATCCTCTGGTCATAATGCACCCAAATATGCACAATGCCAATTATTACATTATTCATATCCAGCTACCAAAAGATCTTATTTGTCCAAAAACACAAAGTAGAATTTTTCAGCGTAAATTTATCCTGGACAGTTATTTTCTTTGTGTAGAACTCACAATAATAGGTTGCTCTGACCATATAATTTTCCTTCCAGTGATTAATAAAGGTTGGGAACACATGTAACTGTAAGGACAATACAAGATAGATTAGGAAAACCACTAGTTTAGGCCTGAAGATGCTAGGCACTGACTTCTGCCGGCATCGTTAATCAGGAATGTGACCTTTGCCGAGATTCAAAATTTTCGGTCCCTATTTTCCACTGTGAAATGGACTAGATGATTTACTCACTCATCCAACAAACTAAGAACTTATTACATGTGGGGCATCGTGTTCCTGTGCATGTTATGCAGGAGTTGGGAAATTCATCAGGAGACATGGAAGTCCATTGTAAAACTTAACTTGCTGTACAAAGGGCTGAGGGGGATGGGGATAGTGAAAATTCAATAGCTACTGATTTTCCAAATAAGCCCCAATCACTTCTCAGGTGTTGGCACCATACTAGGTACTGGGGGTATTATCTAGAATAGGGTTAAAGACTAAACTCAACACTTTCCTTGCAATGTCCTGGGGAAAGGAATGGATGGATACTAGCCTGCCCTAACTGTACGTATCTTGGTGAAGTCACCCAACGGCCTTCCTATGGGTTTCTGAAACCAGTCCTAAAATGAAACCTCCAGCTGGGCATGGTGGTACATGCCTGTAATCCCAGTACTTGGGAGGCTGAGACAGGAGGATGGCAGGTTCAATCGAGGACAGCCTCAGCAAGTAGTAAGACTCTCATTAACCTAGTGAGAACCTGTTTCAAAAAATAAAAATAAAATATGGCTAGAGGTGTAGTTCTGAGGTAGAATGCCCTTGGGTTCAATCCCCAGCACCAATAAATAAATAAATGAATAAATAAATAAATAAATAAATAAATCCTTCAGTGGAAGTAATTCCTTTAGAATTTGACGGCAAAGAAGGGATGGGCTGAGGAGGACAAAGAGGGGGACAAAGCAACAAAGAATGTCCAGATGAGCCTTGGTGACACCGTGGGCCTCTGGTGTTCATCTGGGGCCACCTGAGTAACTGTAAACTGGGCCTCACCTGTGTCCCACTAAGGGACAGGGCAGCTGGGATACCTATCCTGGGACTCTTTTCTCCCACTGTGTGGGAATCTTCCCTTCAGTCTGGGCCCTTCAGTGGGTTGAGAAACACTTGGAGTGGGGTGCTGTGAGGCTCAGGGGACCTCAGCAGGGGGTTTTGGGGAAGTGGGATGGGAAATCCACACAGTAATTGATCTCCTTCTTGATTTCCTGATTGATAACACAAAATATAATTTATGCCTTGTGGAGAAGTTGTGGGCATTTTTATATCCATTTTTAAAGAGGGAATGTTTCCTCTGAATGTTTGGGAAAGGGGATGTGGAACAATGAAAATATACCACAGTATGGTTCTCATGGCTCACAGATCCTATGACCTGGGAAGCAGGAGTTATACGAGGGCCTTGTCTTCCTAATCTCCTTTGTGCAGGATCCAAACGAGAATTTTGATAGGGACTTGATGAAAGGGACCAAGTAGAAAATTTCAGGTTCACTGCAATGTTTACTTAACTCAGACACTTCAAACGCATTTATTGGAAAAGTAAGTTAGCTGAATCAACATCCCTCGCCCATATCAGAATCATAGCTTGGGGCACAACTTAGTTGTGGCCTTGGCTAACCCAAGGCTCATATGTTTGACATCTATTTGAGAAGCATTGATGATCTGATGTTAAGTTCCAAGGCTGCCTTTCCCATCCTGGGGTAGGAGGGACAACCTGGAGCGGTGTTAGAGAAAGGCAGTGGTTCTCAAACTCGACTGTTCAACAGGACCCCCCTGGAGGGTTGATAAGACCAAAGCCTGTTGAGTTTCTGATTCAGTAGGTAGAGAATGTGGCACAGAATTGACATCTCTAACATGACCCAGCTGATGTTGATGTTGCTGATCTAGGGACCACATTGTGAGAACCAGTGGTTAGAGGAAGTCAGAGCCATATGAATGAGTGGGAGAAAGCAAGGGTGGGAGTCACTAAGTGCTCTGCTGAGAGTAGGATTCCAAATACAGGAGGGTCTAAGTCCAGGGTCAGCTTCTTCTCCCTGGTCTTTGGAGATGTCGCTGAGGTCTCATCCACAAAATGTGGGTTTCTATTTACTTTCCAATCTGCAATCTGCCCCAATCCTGACCCATCATGTACACACAACTTAACACAGCCCTCCATTCAGACCAGCCCTTCAAATCAAATCTGTACTTCAAATTTAAAAAAAAGGGGGGGTGTATTTCACTAGTAGGTTTTCATTACATGGAAGAAGATAAAGAATACAAAGCAGGTGGCGGGGTGGGGGAGAAGGAAGGAGAAAAAGAAAGAGTAGAAGGAAGAAGAAAAGATAGAAAATAACATTATGAACACCGATTATATTCCAAGATCTATGCTTTGTATTTCCATACACTTCAGAATGTTGAAACCTTGCAAATACTCTGCAAGACATGTGTTATTATCTCCACGAGGACACTGACATTCAAATAGATCTTGAACTCTGCCTAAATAGATGACTTGTAACAGGCTCAGGCAGGACTCAAACCCAGAAGCACTCAATTGCAAACCTAGTAAAATTTCTACAGTTCTTTACCATCAGGAAAATTGTTTCTCCATGGAGGGGAGGGATTTTAAATAATTTGCAATTGGGAAGCACAGTCACATGAGTGAAAGAGTGGTTGCTTCAAACATTCAACTGATTCTTGTATTTATCGTCATGTTATGGACTATGAGCCTTGTTCCTGACTCTCTGAACTTGAGGTAAGCCCGGGATCTCTTTTAGAGTGTTGTAAAAAGTAAGATGGAAAAAAAATAAGGTGGGACTAGCTAATCTCTCTGCCTTTGCATCTGCTAATCACACTGTCGGCAGGGCAAGACCCTCTCTGTTCTAGGTAGATGCCACAATATTGTAGATATTCTGGAAATAGTTTTTCTGATCCAGGAAGACCCCTCAATACAGGGCTTTTCAGAACACTAAGGATTAGTCCAGGGAAGTGGACTTGGGGGTCACAAACATGACTGAAGCAGAAGTCTGCGAGGACCTCACTGTCTGGTTGGTGCCATGACATCACCCACTAGCTTGAGAATTGATGTTATTCAATCTGAAGAAATGTTTCCGTATCCCAGTAGGAAGTGCCTATTGAATGATAAAAATGGCTGGTGATTTTAAGGTGGTTGGTATTCCTTTCCAATTTTATAATTCTGCAAAGGCACTTCTAAATTTACTCACTTAGGAAGCTAGAGAGAAAATAGGAAAGAAAAGGAACTTCATGAAAAGGAGGAGAGAGGGCAGCGGAATAGTAAAAGGGGATTGGGGAAGAGCAGAGAGGAGGTAAACAGGAGGTGGAGGAGGAAAACTAACCAAATAATGTTATGTGCAGGTAGGAATGAAACAATGTGAACATCGCTACATGTATGATTGCAATGCACCAATTAAAGATTAATAAAGGGAGCCGGGCGTGGTGGCGCACACTTGTAATCCCAGTACTTGGGAGGCTGAGACCGGAGGATCCGAGTTCGCGGCCAGCCTCAGCTACTTAGTGAGACCCTCCGCAACTTAGTGAGGCCCTGTTTCAAAATAAAGAACAAAAAATAGGGCTGGGGGTGGAGCTTGGAGGTAGAACGCCCCTGAGTTCAATCCCCAGTACTGCAAAAAAAAAAAAAGAATAAAATATAGGGCTAGGGGTGTAGCTTGGAGGTAGAATACCCCTGGGTTCAATCCCCAGTACCGCAATAAAAAAAACGATTAATAAAAATTAAAAAATAAATCCACCCACTTAAATAATGGTATTGACATTCGTTATTATTAAATTTAGTCTGATAATATGTAGAGTTCAAAAGAAGAAGGCAGGAGAGAGAAGTAGAAGGAAGCTTTCACTGAGAGGTGATGATTCCTGGTGGTTGAGTTATCTGCAAATGGGATGCCCATGCTCAGGCAGTCTGCCACTTCTTGGGTGACATTAGATCTGATACTGGACAGACATTTAGAGAGCATATTATGGGGAATCAGGCAGTGAGCCTGGGTAAGTGCCGAATTTTTTCCATCTGGAAGTCTAAGTAGAGTGGATCAAAAATTAGGATCTGGAGCAAGATGGAATCTGTCACAATCATTTGGTGTACTCAAGTAATTGAGCTTCGGCGACATCCTGTTTAGGACCCAGAATAAGCACCATGGATCCAATGTTGCTCAGATTCTGAAAGGAGACTAGACTGAAGGAAGAAAAGGCCTCTTTGAACTTGGAGGTAGACATGGACTGCAGAAATGTACCTTTGCGGAATCAAGCAGTTTTTCTAACTGCAAACCAAAACCAAATTTGAAAACTAAATCATAAAAGGTATTCAAATATATGGTTCCTGACCTGGGCCAAAGGTAAATAACCAGGGCACCCAAGGGACAGGAAGGGCAGGCCCAGCAATGCCATTTGTTTGAAGCTCATTTGCATAGAGAAAAAAGAGATTTGAATATGAAGGCCCTCGCACATGTGAAATAAAGTACTGACCTTATTAAAATTGCATAATCTGATCTTGCCCCGCTCAAATTTAATCTGGACCCACATTACTTATGTAAATTATCTTAGAAGAAAAAGAACACTGTACATGGACAGGAATGTGGTGTTTAATGGAGAACTTAAAAAAAAAAAACCCAGAACTCCTTCGGTGAAAGGATTGAAACACCAAAATCAAATTCTGCGTGGAGGGAACTTGAAATTTGAAGTCTTGTCTCCTCTTTCCTAAGAAGCCCATGCTGAGAAAGTTTTGTCATCTAAGACTGTGTGTGCGTGTGTGTGTGTGTGTGTGTGTGTGTGTGTATGCATGTGTGTGTGTCAAAACTAGGAGAGCAAAAGCAATTGTTTTGAAAGCTAAAGCTCAAAAAGCCCAGAGAAGTATCCACTGGATCCTCAAACAAAGGTGTAAACAAGAAACTACGAAAGGTGCAGACCCCACATCTCCAACCCAAGGAATGGGGGAGAAGGAAGAGGATTACAGCAGCAGTAACATTGAGTGATGGGCTTTGGAGGCAGGTATTTCTGGGTCCCTGCCTACATCACCTACAGGTCATATTGACTAAGATGAAGTATTACTTTATTGGTACTTCTTTATTGGTGAAATAAGAATTATACTTAAATTATGGCATTATTGTGAGATTGAACTGGGATAATACATGTGAAATATTATTTATTTATTGTGGTACTTGGGATTGAACCTAGGGGCATTCTACCTCTGAGCTATACCCCCAGCCCTATTTTATGTTTATTTTGAAACAGGGTCTCACTAAGTTGCTAAGTGTCTGGTTAAGTTGCTGAGACTGGCCTCAAACCAGCGATTCTCCTGTCTCAACCTCCCAAGTACTGGGATTACAGGCATATACCACCACAGTTGGTTTACATGCAAATTATTTTACACAATTCTCAGAATCTAAATACTTAATAAAATCAGGCTAGTGTCATTGAGGAGTACATGAAAAATGGAAACAAAATCCATTTTGACTTTATGTGTCACAAATGTATGTGGGGTAGATATCAGCCTTTGTTAAAAGACTCAAGATACTAACCGCATAGTGTCACCGTCAGGTTCAAATAAAATCACTCTCTCTCTCTCACACACACACAGCAAACACTCAGCTATTCACAGCTGTTATTTTCATTAAGAAAATCTCTCTTGCCTTGTGTATGTACCTAAGATTAATCAGCATGCTATGAAATTGTCTTGTCATGAATACACAAGTCACAAAAAGGAAATAATAAATGGATAATAAACATAGAAGTTGTCCAAGAGAAAATATAACTTAAAACAATGATACCATTTTTTGCAAAATATAACTCTTGACTTTTTTTCCTCTTAACAATGAGTCCTGGTGATGTTAAGAATGCATTAAAATTAGCTTGGTTCTTCATTGACATTGGACATGTAGATGTCAATGACCCCCTTTGGAAAGCCACTGAGTAACATGTAATACGAGCTTTCAAGTGTTTGAAAACTCTACTCAATAATTCCACTTTTAAAGGTCAATTTATGAAGCCGGGCGTGGTGGTGCACGCTTGTAATCCCAGTACTTTGGGAGGCGGAGACAGGAGGATCCGGCTTTGTGGCCAGCCTCAGCTCTCTCTCCCTGTCTCTCTCTCTCTCTCTCTCTCTCTCTCTCTGCTTGGTGAGGCCCTCCACAGCTTCATGAGACCCAGTTTCAAAATAAAGTATAAAAAATAGAGCCGGGGGTGTAGCACGGAGGTAGAACACCCCTGGGTTCAATCCCCGGTACCGCAAAATAAATAAATAAATAAATAAAAATAAAGGTCAACCTATGGAAATAACTTAAAATACAAAGGAAAATATACAAATGTGCTTCCCTGTAATATTTTTTTCAATAACAAAGGATGGAAAATAGCCTAAATCATCAACAGAGGAGGAATGGTTGATTATGTAACTTCTGTTTTGGCACATTTACTCAGTGAAATATTATACAGCTATTACAAACGATGCCAATAAAGAGTTGAAAATACCATATTAAAAACTTACAATGTCATATTAAAGATAAAAGCACAATATAAATTTGTTTAAATGGTAAGTTTACAGTATATAAAAGCTTATTAAAACTGAAAGAAAGCATACTGATTTAATAGTGATTATCTGAAGATGATAATTTTCTTTATGTTTTTCTGTATTCCAATTTTTTTTATAACAAGCATGACTGTTTTTATTACCGTGATAAAAGCCTAATGAACTTTAAACATTCTAATCAGCAAATTCTCTAGTACAGGATCAGCAAACAAAAGCCTAGGGGTCAAATCCAACTTGCCACCTGCTTTTGTAAATAAGTTATTAGAGTAGCGCTTCCCTCACTCATCGACTTGTGTATGGCTGCTCTTGCACTGACACAGCAGAGTGTAGTAGGTGCGACAGAGACCATATGGACTACAAAACACAAAATATTTACTCTCTGACTCTTTACAGAGAAAATCTGCCAGCTCTCGCTCTAAAATATTACACCTTGAATATTTGACATAACCTAACATCTTGAAAATTAATACTATTTACACCAAGGAAACATTTCCACATCCTTGTAGAAAGTGCCTATCCAATGATGAGATCACTGGTGATTTTTTGAGGTGGTTGTTTTTCTTTTCCAATTTTACAAATTCTGCATAAATAAATCAACACTTCTCCATTTAAGATGGACCACTGTCAAAAAAATCACTGTTATTAAATTTAGCCTGACAATCTGTAAAGGTAAAAGAAATGCAAGAGTGAGGAGCACAAGGACAGCTTTCACGGAAAGATAAGGATGAGTCCTGGTGGCTGAATTGTCCAGAATTGGGATGACCTTGCTCAGGCATCAAGTCCTTCTTGGGTGGTATTAAATCTAATACAAACATCAAGAGAGCATATTATGGGGAAACAGGCGGTAGGGCTAAGTAAGTGTCGAGTTCTCTCCGCCTGGAAGTCTAGGCAGAGTGGTTCAAAAACTAGAATCTGGGGCAAGATGGGAGTCAAGTGAAGAACTTGTCATGATCATCTTGGTGTTCAAGCCATTCAACATTGGTAGCATTCCCACAACTTTATTCTATATCATCTGTTCACAGGTAACTCATTCTTTTCTAGGCAGCCCATTCTATAGATGTTCCTTGTTTATGAGTAACAAAGAGCTAACCTGAGTTATCCTTTGCACCCATTAACCTTTAGCATCATCTTGGAAAGTTCCAGTAGATTTCTGTCCTCACTTGCAGTGATTAGAGTCCGTATTAAGTCCCAGCATCAATTCCTGCCTCCCTGTCCAGCTTGGCCTGTGGCCTGCTGGAGGAGTGTGGGAAGAAGGACGCAGTACTCCTTCTCAGTTGGTGTCTCTGCCTCTTGGACAATGGCCACTGCTCTTCCTGGTCTTGTTCTGGGTAGGGTCTGAATGCTGGCTCTCTGGGGACCAGAATGAACTCTTTTTCAGGCCTTGTAGAGCCTTCCACAGGTGCCTGATGCAAGGTATAACCATTTCTCTCTTAATCCCTCTGTCTCCCTATTGGCTTACATCTTGCAGCCTTTGGTGCTTGGTCCTCTGGCCCCAGTCAACCATCCATGGTAGGTCTATGAATTCAAGTGAAATTCCCTTCTTCCTTCTCCTTGGACGTATGTGGATTCACACATCTTGTCTCACTAACTGGTGGGGATTGGCATTGCTTTCTCTGTCCCTCTGTCATATTTCTTTTCTTTTCACTTGTACAGGTAGGCATTGGTGTGGAATTTGCTGCCTAAGTAGTTATCCAATATCTGTGCGTGATTCCTTTGGAGCCATGCTCTTCCCTTGACTTTAGAAAAATATAAGATGCTCTTCATTGTGCATTCTACTAGTCCAACAACTGGTGTCTCTGGCAAATTTCTTCCTCCTTCTCTCTTTGCTTAAAGTGTCTATTTATAGTGATTGATATGGACGGTGAGCTCATGGTGAGAAGCAGTAGACATGCTTAAGTGGCTCTTCATAAATGCCCCAGAGAGGTTTCTGTGATTACTTGTGGCTCTCTATAGATGTTTACAGTACTAATCACTTCTTATTTTCAGCTTTGGTGTCTTTTGGAGCAATAAGCAAAATACTACTCAAGAGCTTCTTACACCGTCATTGACTCACATGACCAGTTAGCTGAAGTGTATTCTAAGGAGTTCAGTCCTGGGGAATGCTTTGCCAAGAATCCCCTTTATGGAAAAATCACTGTGAACATAAAGAGTTTTGACAAGTCTCACAGTTCAGCTTTCTTCAAGTGAGCACTCCTGCCGTGTCCTACTTTACAGTATATAAAACGTTTTCCTTTATGTATCACTCTCATCCATTCATATTTTCATTCATTCACACCCAACACTGACTGAGTGCTCGACTCTAGTTTTGGATTAAATAATCTATGGAAAAGTTAGCCTTAATCTCATTCATTCCTCGCAATGGCCCCTTTGAGGAGGATAGATAATGTACTATTCTTTTTTTTATTTTAGGGGGATTGAACCCAGGGGCATTCTACCTCTGAACTGTACCCCCATCCTATTTAATCCTTCATTTTGTAATGGGGTCTCCCCAGGTTGCTGAAGGCCTTGCTTAATTGCTGAGGCTGGCCTAGAACCTGTGATCCTCCTTTCTCAGCCTCCCATGCCTAGCTGATAATGTACTATCCTTATATTACACAGGAGGGGTCTGAAGATTAGAAATGTTAAGCAATCTTCCCAAGGCTACACAGCTATGAATAAAGGGAGGGCATAGAAGAGGAGAACAAGAAGCTGGGACTTAACTAATCTATTGTGGTATCTTAGACTTCATTGTAGTATTGCTCCAGAATGTTTAGGAACAGAGAAAATATGCAAGAAAATAAAGCACGGAGGCAAATTCTGGAGTTTTACAAAAACATGATAATATGATCGAATG
>PVJS01026583.1:0-26888 GCA_004027185.1 Glis glis
CCTCCGCAACTTCGTGAGACCCGTTTTCAAAATAAAGTATAAAAAATAGGGTCGGGGGTATAGCGCGGAGGTAGAATGCCCCTGGGTTCAATCCCCGGTACCGCAAAAAAAAAAAATTATCATGTAGTTTTCAAAAAAGGAGTTAGTGCCAGCAATATAAATTTTCCAATGTTCATTGAGAACTTAAATCTGTATTCTTTCAAAAAATAGTAAATCCCCAATAATATTTATGCAGTGTTTACAGTGGGCCAGATATTGTTCCTTGGTATTTGTATTTGTGTGTGTGTGTGTGTGTGTGTGTGTGTGTGTGTATTGGTTACTAGGGATTGAACCCAGGGGCTTTCTTCCTCTGAGCCATACTCAAAGCTTTATTTATGTATCTATGTATACATGTATGTATGTATTGTGGGACTGGAGATTGAGCCCAGGGGTATTCTACCTCTGAGCTACACCCCTAGCCCTATTTTATTTATTTATTTATTTGTTTATTTATTTATTTATTGAAACAGGGTCTCACTAAGTTGTTGAGGGCCTTGCTAAATTGCTGAGGCTGGCTTCCAGCCTATGATTCTCCTGTCTCAGCCTCCCAAGTATGAGGATTACAGGATTGTGCCACCATGGCCGGCTTATTTTTTATTTAGAAACAGTGTCTTGATAAATTGCTGAGGTTGGCCTTGTACCTGTGATCCTCCTGTCTCAGCCTCCCAAGTACTAGGATTATGGGCATGCACCACCATGTCTGGTGACATTGAAGTCTTTTTTTTCCCTTAGGAATCTCATGAAAGCATTCATTATATTTTAAGTTATAAGTCTTGTTCAAGGAGAGGAAACTGAGGCACAAGTAGTTTAAGAGATTACCTGAAAATATACACATAATGACTAATTGAACTGGATTTGGTTGACAAGCCACTATGGTCTGAAAAAGAGGTCCTTAATCATTCTACCCTAGAACCCTTTCTAAGGCATAAAATTTCTGACAACATTTCAAATGAAATCCCAATTATTTATGATTTTTGGTAAGTATGGATAATACTAAATAGTGAGCAACTCTTATTCCATAAAGGTAGATAGCAAATGCATGCAAGTAGAGAAAACATGAATTATTTATTTACACAGCATTCAACATTTATTGAACAAATCTGACAAGTGAGATTCACTTAAATTCTGGAAGGAAGAGACAAAAAATGTCAGTCGATCAATTCACCCGTGATAAGTGCAAGGCAGAAAATAAAGAAAGGAGGGCTCTATCCAAGGAAGAGCCCTTCTTGATGGGATGGGGGCAAGGTGGCATTTGTTCGGAAAGAGGACTCTCTGACCCGTGCCACTTGAGTTGAGACCTGAGAAAGCAACACACCCAGGCCGAGAGCAGGGTGCGTTTGACTGCACCTAAGGGAACCGGGAAGGAGAGTTGGTCTGGGGAATGCTGAGCACAGATGTGTGATGGGGATGAAGTCAGAGGGCCGGGCCAGATCACGTGGTCCTTGTAGAGTCTGGCACAGTGAAGGGAAGCGCAGAGGCAGCCCAAGCTTTCTGGGTTAAAGCCTCCACTCTGCTTGTTGGGCATGCAAAGGCTGGGGTGAGGAAAGAGCAATGAGGGTGAGTAAGGAGCACCAGGCTGGGAGCCCGCACTTGCAGAGAGGCCCAGGAAGCCAGGATACATTGAGATGGAGAGAGCAACACGTGGATGGCACTTGACAGCTTCCAAAGTGCTTGAACGCAGCCGAGCTGTGAGAATAAGAAATATCTCATTGCCAGGAGCAGTGCCATTTTAGAAGTGTTGGATAAAATACTCAATAGGTCTAATTCAGTTCAAGCACTACCCCAACACGAAAAGCAGACATTGCCGGTGTTTGCTGCTAGGACTCGCTGGTGCTCCGTTTATGAGAGTAGAGGCATCCTCACTTTGCAAGGCTCAGCCTCTGGAATCAGAAAGGCAGGGCGCAGGGAAAATGATGTAAATATAGAGGGCTTTTACTAAGAGCATACTTTGTTTTTCCCTTTTAAGGCAGCAGGTCCATAGTTCTGTGACATTCTGAGCTTGTAAGGGACATAGAGACTCCTCAACTTCCCCCGAGGAACAGAGGAGAGAAGATACAAAATCAAACCGTATTTTTCCAAGATATAGACCAGTCTTCCCCTTCTAGGCCAACCTGCCACCAAAATATTTCTCTCCCTAGCCTCCTTGTTCTTCAGTTTCCGACCATAAATATTTCCAATTTATTATGTTTTCTAATGTAAAAAATGGCCACTAGTGGAAAAGATAATAACGGTGCGCTTGGAGCCCTCTAGGAGATTAGAGACTCTTTTTAAAATATAGATTTTGGTGCATTGTAATTATACATCATAGTGAGATTCAAAGTGATACAAACATAAAGAAGAACAAAATTATGTCATTTGCAGGAAGATGGATGGAACTAGAGATTAGAGAATCTTGCATGGGAGATAGAAACAATACAGAGACTTCCAACCAAGCAAAAAGTATCAGAGCAGTGCTTAAAAATTGCCGTCAATATTCAAAGCAAGACAAACTCAACTGGAAAAAACATCAAAAATGGTTTAAAAGGAAAAGAGTCCTTGGAAAATAGACAGGACTCCTGGGGATGCTTGGAGAACTCAGATGATCTGGGGAGTAAGGGACCAGCCTTGCTCCTCCCTGGAATGCTTGTGCTATGGGAGTCCATCTTCAGATTCATCTTAAGGCACACAGAAGTAGTCTCTTACAGTATCCATACCTAATTACCTGTATGTACCATATTGGCTGGCCTTCCATAATCAGATAACAGCACATTCAAGATACATCAGGTAGATATGATGATCCATCCTTTTCACTTTTATATGCACAGTGTTTTGAAATTTCTCTGATTCTCCCATATCTCTTCCTTACTTCTCAAATCCCAACCTGTCCATAAACATCACTTTTATTTCCTCAGATACAATCTGACCCCTTCTTTTGTGCAGCTATAAATGTTGGTTGAAGTGGTATTTAAATTTTTCTAATAATACAGTTCTTATATATTAGATTGCAAGCTATTTGACCCTATATCCACTATGAGACCTGTCATCAGACTGTTCACTAAATGTCAAGCCAGATACCGTGGATGCAGAATAAGGTCACTGCACATCACAGGGAAATCCGCAATAAGTGACCCTCTATTACTGATTGAATTGATAGTTGGGTGGATAAATCTGCCACAGATGAAACTATTCTCATGTCTATTGAATAAAATGAGAATCCTTGCTTTGACCAGAGAGAGAGAGAGAGACTTTGCACATGTGATTAAGTTAAAGACCATGAGATGGAAAGATCATTCTGGGTCTGCTCCGGGTGGACCTACATGTATTCACAAATGTTCTGGTAACAGAGATGCAAGATTCAGAGGAAGAAGTAAGAAATGTGAAGCCAGGTCTTGAGATTGGTGTGAGGGGTTTATCAGTCATGGGCCAGGGAAGGCAGGCGGACTGCAGAAGCTGTTCCAAGAAAACTGATTCTCTTCTAGAGACTGCAGAGGGAACCAGTCCTGCCAATACCCCACTGTTAGCCCAGTGAGACTGATTTTGAATATGCTGCCTCCATAACAGCAACGACAAAATTAACTTGTGCTATTTTAATTCATTACATCTACTACAGCAAACGAACACAAATAGGTATGAAGGGAATCATGGCATATTAAACTCCAGAGTCACAAACGGGGTGAGAAATTTAAAGACACAACACAACCGATTCCAGCGGTCTTTGATTGAAGGAACGTGATATCTTTAGGGGAATGGATTCAGAGTTTTCTGCCACTGGAAAAGAGATGAGCTAAGTAAAGAACATACAGTCCTTTTTTCCTGTTGTGTAGTTCTTATGAGTTTGGAACTTACATTCCGAATAACCTGGTTGAACTGCACAGATGTAGTTTCTTAACAAATCTATACCTATTTAAAGTTACCTTACCCAACAAGCATGAGCACACGGGGGCCACACAGTGAGTATTTCTTCTGCATTTAGTTCTGTTATGTTGGTCCTGCAGGTACAATTTCAGGATAGAGAGCAGATGTGTTCAGTGCTTTCGCAATACTATTGATGTTTTCTGGTGACAACGTGACTTCTATAGTTTTAGTACTAAGTGGCAATATGCTGCCAGATTATGACCTTAACATACAGTTAGGGTGATAACTGACTGATGTGGTGACTGAAGTATTTGCTTCACAATCCTAACATACCATTCAATAAACAATAGCTGCTTATTAGATCCCATAGGGGGCCACTGTGCTAGGTTCAGGAATAAGACACAGTCCTGATTATTAAGGACCTCAGTATGTAGTGGGGAGAAATAGGTATGTATACAGGAATATACATACCTTAAGAAGGCACAGTGTTGTAGGGGCACATAATTCCAACATCAAAGCAGAAGGAAGACTTAAAATTAGATACGCCCATGTACTTATTGAGCAGGAAAGGAGTAAGTTTGCAAAGAACATATAAATATGGCTGAAATAAAATTGATCCTTCTGTTCCTTTTTAAAACGTTCTTCAGAAGACATTTACTATAACATGTAATTGTTCAAAAGCTACCATGTACACTAAAGGAGCTATGTTGAATAACATTTGGGAAATCTGCTACGAGGCAACTCTGGACCTTAATGGGAGTCCTGTTGTTAAGTCTGCATGTGCAGCTTTCAACAACTGCATGCTGATTTTTAACTTGTAAGAGGGTAATTTCTGATTGCAGTGATCTGGAGTAAACAATTGTAGGTTTCCTATTGTACTCCTTCCAGTTTCTTTACGGAGAATTAATACCAACAGAAAACTGTGGTGAACTTGGCCTACTAAAAAAAAAATCTCACCTTCAATTTTGTAAAGGCCACAATATATTTCTTTTGGGAAGCTCCCATAACCAAAACCAAACAAACACACAAACAAAAACAAAAACAAAAAAACCCAAAATCTCTAAAACACCCAAATCTCTACACATTTCATGAAAGAACATGAGCCTTCCAGCAATGTTTGGGGTTTGCCAGGAACATAAATATGGAAGACTTTGGATCCATCCCACATTTGAATTCACTTTCAATAATCCTATTCCTGGGTTTCTGTGTAAGTAGAGCTCTTTTGGAGGGGAAACACAAAAAGAAGTATTCTGAAAAGAAACCTGAATTATTCCTTTAAATAAATACTTGAGGTAAAACTAAATTAAAGAGTAGGATGTTAATTTCGCACCTAAGTTCTGGCTCCTAAGCAAAAATTTAAAAGCCAGCCATATAACAGAGGCTATTGTTGATCGTGGCTGTTTATTTTAAACCACTTCACTTTTGGCTCATTTTCCCCTGATTCGATGGGTGGTTGGGATAGGTTGCATCTAAAAACACATTTTCTTGTCATTTAGGTTTCTAACTCAGCCTAAATGACTGTGCTCATGTATGGGAAAGAATGCAGAAGGGCAGATATGAATGGTTATTTTTCAATATTGCCATTTATTCTGAGGTTTTTGAATATAAAGAATGTACTGGCAACAACTAAATTGACATCTTAAAAACATTTTTGTATACATGAAGTCATTTGGAAATATTTTAAGCAAACTAGAAATTATAGAATAGGAAGATGACATACATGCCAAGCAATCTGATATATACAAGACATTTGGATATGCCAATTTTTAATTAGCGAGGACACATTACAACAATCAAGTGTTCTGGTGACCCCTGCTTCCCTCCTTCATGCCTTGAACTTTTCCAAAGCACAGTGAGCGATGGAGAAGCTCAAAGCAAGATGGAAGCAGCCAGGAAGAAAGTGCTGGATCAACGAGAACTGGAAAGAATGCACACAGGGTAGAACTAGCACACATGGAGACACTAAGATATATTTCTGACATACAAAACGTATTCTTAAACTACAAAGATGGTTTTCTGTTGTTTTTGTTTGTGGTTGACTTTTCTTTAAAAGGAGCACCATGAAATCAAAAGACCTAGTCTATGGGTCAGGAAGAATCTGGAGTCTATAATATGAATTTGGGTAAGTGAATAATTATCTTCACTGGGGTTTCATTCCAATTTTAGTAAAATAATAAGAGAAAGGACTACATCCTCTCCAGGTCCTTGTGTTTGTCTATGTAGTTGACAGTGATACTGCCCTAATATAATTGGCCATCCTACCTTATTTGTGTAATTGCAATATCTTCCAAACACATTTCCCTGCCTTCAGACTTACTGCGTTTGGTCCGTGTTGCTCCCTGAAAACAGAGAGAATATTGATCAGACTGTGACCTTCTACTGACTATTTATTTATTTATTTATTTATTTATTTATTTATTTTGTGTGTGTGGTGCTGGGGACTGAACCCAGGGGTATTCTACTTCCACGCTACATCCCCAGTCCTATTTATTTTTTATTTTGAAACAGGGCCTTGTTAGGTTGCTGAGGCTGTCCTCAAACCTGTGATCCTCCTGTCTCTGCCTCCCAAGTATTGGGATTACAAGTGTGCACCACCACGCCCGGCTTCTGGTTTCTTTTTCTAACAAAATTCCTCCTGACTTATAAAATCTGATAGATAAAAACATGATCGAATATTGCATCAATTTATGGTGAAATCAATGCATGTAGCCAAAATTTTAACAAAACAGTACACTAATTGGATGAAAGAAAAACATAAGGTGAAACTTGGAAGCAACCAAGATGCCCTTCAGGAAGTGAAGGGGTTAATGAACTGGGGTACTCCAGACAACTGAATCTTATTCATTGTTAAAAAGTGTAAAATATATGCTTATATATGTATGTGTGTGTATATATATATATATATATAATAGTGAAAATATGACACGACATGCATGTGCTCTATTATATCTTTAAAAATATTGAATAAAATTCAAAATGAAAAGAAAAAAGAAATAAATGATCAAGCCACAAAAAGACATGGTGGGAACGTACATGGATGCTACAAAGTAAAAGAAGTTGATCTGAAAGGTTATATACTTCATGATTATAGCTATATGACATTCTTGGAAAGATATAAGTAGGGAGAGAGGAAAAAGATGAGAGGTTGTCAAGGGTGGGGGATGAGATGAGGGAGATGAGTTCAGGAAACACATAGAAAGTTTAGGGCATTGGGATTGTTGCATAAACGCCACAGTGGTAGATACATTTCATTATCTAAATCCATAGCATGTGACAAGAGTGAACCCTAAAGGAAACTTTGACTTTGGAGATTATGTGCCAATGTTTTTTCATCAATGATAACATAGGGGCCACTTTTGTGAGGGATGTTGACAGTGGTGGAGGTTGCAGATATGTGGGAACAGAAGGTATATGGTAAGTCTCTGTACTAAGTTTTGCTATAAACTAAAAATTGCTCTAAAATATAACATCTATCAATTTAAAATTAAGATAAATAATAAAATACCTATATTTTATGTTATCATAGGTAAATTATATCTCCTAATGATAATAGAAAATATTAATGGTATGCTGCACTAAGCTTAATAATTATTTAATGGAACTAACATAACTGACTAATTAAATCAGTCAAATATACATCCATTTACTTCCCAATCTAAATGGGCAAGCTCATATCTTTCAACTTACATACTTGAAAATTTTGGTAATTATTGAAGCTGGTGATGAGGGTCCATTAAACTATTGTCTACTTGGTGTATGTTTGCAATTTTCCATAATAAAAACGTTAAACAATATCTCACTCATCTTTTTAAAGAAGCCAAAATTATGCGAGGTTCAAAACAAAAATAACTTTTGTTATATATGTATTCATCCTAAAACTTACATTTTTGTACATACATCTAAAATTTTTTAGAGTTCATTAACACGCAATACTCTTTTAATCCAAAATTATCTCAGCGAGGATGGACTAGATCGCCATGCATTTGTGGGTTTTTTTTATTACTTTGATGATGAGAAATGAATCTGTTAAAATGTCATCAGAATTTTAAAATCAATTATTTCTTAGTCTGAAGCTTTACATGTGTTAGCACACTTTTCAGAGTGAGCCACTCGGTGCTAGCCTGAGACTTGCATGTCGGTGAGTGAATGCCTGGCCCTTAAAATATAATTACTTTAGCTTTTAGCAATACATTCCTTTCATTTATTTTTTCAGAACAAAATAAATGTCAACACCAAGAGATTATACATAGGATGCATTTTGAAATCTACGGCATATTTTGCATGGCTGCTTAAAAGATAACCCAAGCAAAAATGCACACAGCAACTTGACTGGTAACCATGTTGTGTGGGAGAGAATGTGGCCTCATCTGTAATACATAGGAGAGTGTTTGGGTAAGATATGCACAGTCCAAGTAACATCTCTGACCAATAATTTGACTTCCATAATAGCAGCTAGCTGGAGGCAGACATCAAGGAAAATATGCTTCCTGGATCAATTTAGATATGGTAAAACAAGGTTGCACACACATTACTAGAAAGGAAGGAATTCAGCCTCCGTAAACCATTGTGCACAATAGGATGATTATTATGCAGCACTGCGAAGTTGGTGAAGAAACATTTACCATGGACCCTTCCTTTGCAGTGCACAATCCCAGCTGCCCCCAGCAGCAGCATAAATTAAAGGAACAGGAATTGCCCTTTGGCACATTTTAACCTATTTGGGAGATGTCATCCATAAACTAAATTAATAACCAACATAAAATAAAATAGATTTAAGTAGAAAAAGAGTAACTTTCTGCATTAAAATCATGTTTCTATTATACTTGAGCAGGGCTACACATGTAACAAAAATTGGTTCTGGAGTCAAGAATAATTAACCAAGAAAAATACTTTTTGTTTAGTTTTACTGAAAGTCAAGACTTGCCTTCACAGACATAGAATAGTAAAGATGAGATGGAAACTGGGCATCTGAGCTATTTTGGTCAGATTGTGGAAAATGTCTGCAAAAATAAATCAATTAATTAATTAATTAGAATTGAAAGAAAAAAGGGACTGATGAATCAATTCAACATGAAGAGAAAGCAAATTTCATTACAGACATTTATTTTATTGAGGTGGATCATCATAGCTAGATGAGATCTTAGATTCCATGTATTCTAGTTTCAAATTTTATTCCTTCCTGTGTTGTTATCCTCTATAACTTATCTTTCTAACTACTACAAATGCAAAAATATACAACAAATATTAGAAAAAAAAGTTCAAATCCTTGATCAAAAATGGGACCTCCTGCCCTAGTTATTCTGGGCCAACTTCTGTCTCCCAAATTCCTATGTTGAAATCCTCATCACCCTTGCCTCAAAAAGTGACTGCATTTGAAGATGGAGTTAAATTAAAATGAGGTCATTTAGTGGTGGGTCCTGATCCAATACTACTGGCATCCCTATTTAAAGAGGAAATTTGGACACAGAGTCATACAGATGGAAGACCACATGAGCAGAGGGAAAAGATGGCCATCTACAAGGCAAGGAGAGAGGCTGGGGACAGATCCTTCCCTGATGGACCTCAGGAGGAACGACCTGGTTGACATCTTCAGTGAGCATTTGCCTTCTGAACTCTAAGAACATACGCTTTGGTTGATGAAGCACCCAATTTGTGGTACTTTGAACAACCCTTACAAATTAATTCAGGAACTACAATACATATATTTTAAAACAATTAGAAAACCCTGTAAAATGTTAAGAAAACACACCAGACTTATTTATCCTGCCTATCTTTATATGTTACTGAAATATGCTGAAAATGAAAACTGAGAGTCCCATCTACTTCTGTCCATATTGCTGAGACAAGTGACCCAATCTTCAGTACTTAGTTCCTCAGACACGCTATGCTAATAGTTTACAAAAGACTCAACACAGAAATGAAGTATAATATTTGGACACCTGTGATGTGTAGTAAGTCAATACTTAACTAAAATAAATAAGAAGAGAAAACAGTACTTCAAAACTGTACTGCATAGCCCATCAAATTTTCACCAAGAAATGTGTATGTTTCCATAATAATAAATGTTTATTCTCTGGAAGAGAAAACAAAGGGCTTAATTGTGCATTCTTTCAATATTAAATCATTTTCCTTCCATTCTCTTAGGGGAGAAAGAGAAAACTGAATTTTTGCGATGTAAATTCAACACACTGTACTAGATCATAAATATGTCATTTGATTACAAACTGAAAATCCGAATGAGCCTGAGAAGGCATGTTTACTGGAGAAATGTTATCCTTCTGTTTATATTTATTGCAAATGATTTTTTAAATCAAATGGGACATCTGCAAAATTTTAGGCACTAATTTCCTAAGACCATGAAACCCTCGGGAGATTTTTTCATTTCCTTAACAGATAGTTTAGTTTTAAACTACATTCTTTCCCTTGGCAGAGTGAGAGATGAAAAGCCTGCTATAAAATTGATTTGGCATCTACATAAAAGAAAGCTCTGTAAGAAGTAGTATTAACGGAGAGGCTCTCTTTACCAAGCACATGTTCAAAAATTAAAATGTCACTCAGGTCTGAGGAGTATCCTCTGCCCCAACACCCCTGACAAAATCATACTTACATTCTTAACTGTCCTACTTTAGAGAGGAAAATGCTCTGTTTTTACCTGCAATTTATTTTGCAAGGTTGCACGTTGTTCAAATTGTACTTTGGACACACCAACTTCAATCTAATAGAACATATAGAATATTTTTAAATTATAATAAATTTTGGTAGATTCACAAATAAATAAGATGGGGACATGTACTTTCAATGTTTACATAGTAGAAGAAGGTAAGAAGTTTGGTCATATGTCCTGAATGTTATTCATTATGTACATGGTACCAAATATTTTAATTGGTGAAGTATTAAAATTTTGATTCATTATATTCATGGTTTCTAACCAAAACCAAAGTGTCTTCTTATAATAAATGCAGATGATATCTGCATATATATAATAATAATGATGTGTCAAATTTTAGCATAAGATATACCTTGAAGAATTCAAATATTCCAAGGGGGAAATGTGTTATTTTGATTCTTAGAAATAGAATTATTTAATTAAAATTTATTCAAAGTAAAATAAGCAGTAGTTGGAAAGCATATAATTTAATACTTTATTCATTCTCTTCTTACATGTTTGAGCCAAAAGTTACCTGCGGAATTAAACTCTTCTGAATGTCTTTTAAATTATCCTCATTAAACAGTAATGGCTTAAGGGGGATTCACATAGGCCATAAGGGAACTAACCCCATGAATTTTAACTTTATTAATTTTGCTTGTGCATATCTGCTTCACCGAATGTCATTTATATGGGACCTCCATCCACTGTGAGTGAGGATAAGATTTAACCATGAGGAAAGGGTCAGGGAAGAATGTCACAAATCAGTGTCTGGTGGAGACCAAACCTAAACTTATTTCAAATAAGCCGGATAATGACAACTTCCAGGCCAGTCAAAATATAATGAATTACATCTAATTGCAAAGGCCGAAATGTTTCATGATCTTTCCACCACACAGTGAATAAATGCTTCCAGTTATTTTTCTAAATTTTGTTTAGATAAATTTAGATTCATACAAAGTCGTAAGAAAACAAGAAATCAAGCGATGCTTTGCACATTCTGCCCAGTTGCCCTAATGGTAAGACTTATAAAGGGCAGTATAATATTTCAAACAATACTGACACGGACAAGACCTACTAGTTGGATTCAAATTTCTCTAATTTGTTTGTACCCATATTTCTGTTAAGTTCTACACAATTTTTAAGCTTTATTGAGATAATTGATATTCAAAAACTACCCATCTTTAAAGTCAACACTGAAATGTTATCTTAGCATTCTCACTGCTATATCTAAAGAACTGACCATACAACATTGAGGAAGATTTATTTCCTCATGGTTTCCTTGGAGATTTGGGGGTTCGGTCCATGTGAGGCCAGGGACCACGTCATACCGTGTCAGGGTGTGGAGGCGGTGGGGAGTGGTGAGTGGGAGAGCACAAGGAGCTCTTCTCCCATCATGGAGGCTGGAAACAAGAGTACAAGCAAGAGGAAGAGGAACCATATATAATCCCCAAGGCTGAAGCCTCAGGGATCCATCTTCTCCAGCCACACCCTACTGGCCCAGGCCAACACCCAGATAAACCCATTACAATGGACGATGTGATTACTACCCCCATGACTTCACAACATCAACCCTGAGCTATACATGAGCTCTTTAGGGGACACTCTATACCTAACCATGACAGAGGGATTTGGACATAGGTGTACACCCAACACACCATCACCACAATAAAAGGATTAAATGCCTATCACCTCCCCAAATCTCCTTGTGTTCTTTTATGTTTTGATTTGTAGTAGGACTACAACATGAGACATATCTTCTTAACACACCTAAAGTGCCACAATTCCATATCATTAACTCTAGGTATGGCGTTGTATGGCTGATCTCGAGAACTTGCCTAGCATAACTGACTAGTATAAAACACATTTGCAACAATTTCCCATTTCCTCCTCCTTCTAGCCCTGAGCACCATCTCATTCTTTGCTTCTAAGAGTTTGACTATCTTAGATACCACGTATAAACGGAATCATGTGGTCTTTGTCCTCTGTTTGCCTTATTTTGCTTAGAATAATTTTCTTCAGGTTCACTGATGTTGTCCCAAATGATAGGATTTCTTTCTATTTTTAAGATTGAATCATATTCTTTTTTTTTATTTTTTTACTTCTGAGCTACACCCCCGGCCCTATATTTTATACTTTATTTTGAAACCGGGTCTCACCAAGTTGCTGAGGGCCTCACTAAGTAGCTGAGGCTGGCCGTGAACCCGGATCCTCCGGTCTCCGCCTCCCAAGTACTGGGATTACAAACGTGAGCCACCACGCCCGGCTCATATTCTTTTTATATGTGGATGTTTAAGTTCTTTCCATATCTTGATTAGTCCTGTAATTAATATGGGAGTGAAGATATCTCTTTGAGTTCCTTATTTTAATTATTTTGGATATACCGAAATAGGATGGTTACTGGATTATATGTAGTTCCGTTTTTAAGGAACTTCTATGTTGCTTTCCATGATGGTTTTACCAATTTAAGTTGCCATAATAATTATACAGAGGTTATTTTTTTCTTTACACCCTTCCCGGCACATGTTATCTTGTGGTTTTTGGTAACAGCCACCCTCACAGGTATACTCATTGTGGTTTTTGTGTGTTTCCCTGATGATTAGAGGTGTTGCTCGGCCTTTCATATACTTGTTGGCTATGTTTATATGTCCCCTTTGTAGAAATGTCTACTAAAGTCATTTTCACATTTTAATCATATTTTGGTTTTTTATCTATTGAATTGTAGGAGATTAACACACATATATAATATAACTTATGTAATATTATATATATATATAGCTATATATCAGATAGACGGGTTGTGACTATTTTTTTCATTCCATTGGTTGCCTTTCACTATATTGACTCTTTCCTCCACTATATAGAAGCATTTTGGTTTTGTTTAGTCCTGTTTATATATTATTTGTTTTGTTGCCTATGGTCTTATGTCAAATTCAACAAACTATTCCTACAACCAAGGTCAAGTAGCCTTTCTGGGCACAGTGAAAGAGAAGCTTATTTTATTCTTGAGTTAGTTCATTAAAGTCTTTCTTATAAAAGATATTATATTGGCTTAAAAAAAAAGCTTTGCCTACCTAATGATATTTTTTATTGAATTGATTATTGATTTATTTATTGTACATACTGATGTTTTTATAACTAGTAGTATTTGTTGTATGCTTTAATACCAGTATTTGTTACAACAAATGTGATACAGCAAAATCCAAGTTGATATTTTATACTGATTCAAAGATGTTTAGGTTTCATGAAAAGCAATATTAATGAAAACACACAGCTTCTAGTCACAGAATCTTCAGTCTGGAATCTTAGATATGCAAAGTTCCTATAACTGTGCATGCCAAAAGCTATGATCTATTTTGTGATACTACCCACAGCAGACAGACATCCTGACCCTGTTTGAAACTTCAGCAGAACTCATTCTCATCATAAACAGTAGAGACATTCTTCGAGTACTTTCCAGGATAATGAGCAGTTCCTTTAACTGAGTTAAAAGCCTATCTGTCTGTAACTTCTACCTTCTATTCTATTTCTGAACATTACAACTGCAAGGAATTGATCAAGTCCTCAAATCACAGCTCCTCACACCTTGGGGGACAGTCACACAGAATAGTCCCCATGCCATCAGACTGGTTTTCCCAGCACCTTCAGTCTCAATTCCAATGCAAATTAATAACATGCTTTCCCATCAATGCTATCAGTTCCAAATGTCTTGATATACTTTGAAATAAAATGTGAGGAAATGGCGAATGCCATTGGGTTTGTAGACCAGTAAAATAAAAATGGAATCCTTGAATGAGAGTACCATCGAAGTCCAACTGGACTTCCAGACACTCAAGACAGAACTCACATATATAGATAGGAAAAGAGTTTCTGTGCCTTAGAAAGATAGGAAAGATTAAGTTCTATGAAATACAGTGAGGATTTCTGCTGACTGGAATTTTTAAATCATCATTTTTGGATATTTCACCCTCTCTTTTTCATTTCTCTTATGTTTCTGTGCTATCATAAATTTATCCCCTTTTAATTGCCATGTGTTTTATATTAGATCCCAATAAAAAGTAAAAGAAAAAACAGTATTAAATAAAAGATTTACCTTGTTTTCATATATTTTGAAGTTATATTTCCATCTTTCCATAAATAATGAATCCTAAAGCCATCGTCACAGATTGTAAAGACTCCGAGTATAAGGAAGATTGCTGTAATAGGATGCTTCTGACAATGTGATAGAAACATTGAAACTATTATTTCTGAACAGTGTTATATCAAAACTATTTGGGAAGGAACCAGATCCCTTGAATAAATAATCGTCCTTATACATATATGCAGCAGCAAGTTATACAAAGAGTTATAAATAAATGTTCATTTCACAAATGATATTTTGCCACATAATTCATATTTGTGTGCGTGTGTTACTGTGTGTGCATGTGTATGTGTGTGTGTATTTACTTGTTTGTTTCCCTATTTTCTTTTTCTTTTTTCCCTTTTTTTTGTGGTACTGGGGATTGAGCCCAGGGGCATTCTACTCCTAGCTATGCCCACAACCCTATTTCATTTTTATTTTGAAACAGGGTCTCTCTAGTTTGATGAGAGTCTCACTACTTGCTGAGGCTGTCCTTGAACCTATGATCCTCCTGTCTCAGCCTCCCAAGTACTGGGATTACAAGCATTCGCCACCAAACCCAGCTGTTTCCCCATTTTCAAAATGTTTCCTCCTACATTGTCATACAAGTGTTTATGATCATAGGATATTACAAGAATTTAAAATGAAAAATCAGTTGTCAGACACACTTTTTAACTCACACTATCAACTTATTACAGATGTATTTTCATTTTGTTGGTCTTAATTATCTATTTTTTAACACTGTGCACTCAATGTCTTTTTTGAGAGTAGCATAACTGAGTAGGATATTTACTGTACGCGGTATTAGTAGCCATATCTGTTTGTAAGATAACTAAAATCTACCCAGAATTATTTTTAAAAGAAAAAGTAAAAGCAGCACCTCTTCTGTTTATTCCAATCTATTCCAGTAATAATTTTTTCTAAAAGAGTCACATAATCACAAAATGAACTAATTAATTTATTCAGTTCTATGAAAACAGCAGATTCTGTGACTGCATAGTACCCTGGCTCTTAGTCATGGAATTATTCATTCAATAGCAGCTGAGACTGGCTGATGAATAGCTCTACACCTTTTTAGAATTATTTTCTGGTAAGCTGACATTCTACTTTCTAAATGTAAACTAGATAATATGTAACCATGACGATATCTTAGAAGTCATGATAAAGGTGGATAACATATGGAAAATTGTTTTTACCTGCAGTGATGAGATAAAATAGATGATTTCATTAAAGGAGCACACACAAGATTTTATACAGCTTGATGTCAGAATTTGTGATTTATTATGTGCAACTCAGAACGGGACAAATGGACTCATGCTCTAAGTCCAGAAATTTAACGTCAAGATAGGTTGGAAGTGGCAGGGGAAGGGGAGAAAACTCAGTAAGATGAAAAGACGTAAGTGGATGTGGAAAACAGATTTCAGCACTTTTTCTCTGCTCTATTACTCTCAATGTATTCATGATATGGTCAAAAAGGAATGCTTTAAAAAACGGGTAAACAAAGTTTAAAAGCATACTTCCACAGCTCTGGCAAAAGTTAAGTTGTTTTTTGAACTCTTGGGAAAATAAACAGGTCCTTTGTCTATCTGTTCTTATAATGTGATGGAGCAGAAACCCAAACTGGATCAGTACTGGCAGAATCATTGAGGGTCTTGTGCTCGAGAATCTTTTCAGAAAGAAAGAAAACAAATGACCATAATCTCATGATATTCTAAACAACACAAGTGATGGTCAGAAACATGTACATAAAGTCCACTCTTCAACTTCCCTCCCTCCCTCCCTCCCTCCCTCCCTCTCTCCCTCCCTCCCTCCGTCCCTTCCTTCCTTTCTTCCTTCCTTGTACTGGGTGTTAAACCCTGGGGCATTCTACCTCTGAACTATATCCCCAGCCCTTTTAATTTTTTATTTTGAAACAGGGTCTCTATAAATTGCTGAGGCTGGCCTTGAACCTGTGAGCCTCCTCCCCAATTACTCAGCCTCCTAATTACTGGGATTATAGGCATGCCCCACTACACCCAGTTAAAACCCACGTTTTCTAAGCTCTTACTTGCTCTGAGGCCTACCTATCTTTTCTTCCTTCCTTTCTCCCTCTTGACTTTGTCTACCAGCATGTTCATACACACAGGCCTCCAGGACTGGCGCTTACCGCTCTTGGGACCTGGAAGCCTTTCTTCGGATCTCTGTATCACTGGTCAACTATGTCTCCACAGAGAAACCTCTTCTCACTAACCTCCAGTTCCCTGCTGCAATTGGTCTTCAATAGCATGACCTAATGTATTTTTCTTATCATGCTTGCAAGTATCTGAAATAATTTTAATATTAGTTTTCTAGTTTCTTGCCTGGGACCTCCCACTAAAACGAATGGGGACACTATGTCTTGCTCCTTCTCTATTGCCAGTGCCTAGGCCTGAAGTAGGATAGGAGAAATAAAAATATTAAGTAGAAGGGAGACAAACTGGGAAGGAAAGGGAAACTATAGTTTTAAAAATCTAGACACTTCATGATCCTCATTTTCATCCTACAGGTTCTGTTCTTTCTTAGGCAAAAGCCCTTGATAGGCCATACTTTTAATCATAAAGGCATATCTTGTCTGCCCTTTCTTAGGCAAAGGTCCTCAATAAGCCTATACTTTTTTAATCATAATGACCTAACTTCCTACCTGAAATTCCTGAGATGCTTGGTAAACAAAGGATCCCCCCAAAATATCTGACCTTTGGTCATCACCCAGCACCCACCAATGAAATGGCAGGAACCTGAGGATTCAATAAAAGGGGACCAGACTCCCCATCCCTGCTGTGCACCATATACCCACCTGCCTCTTGGGGTCTCCTATAAAAGAAGAACTGTAAAGACCCCAAGGGCCTCTCTCACTCTTGAGGTGGCCCGCATTCTCCCTTGAACACGTATCCCCCACTTTACTAAATCAACGTCTGTCTTTGTCTCTGACTGCTTCATGCTGAAATTCTTTTCTGCCACGGAAGTCAAGGACCCCAAGGTCCGGAGGTGAGATTCCCTTCCCCAAACCTGGGGACTCCTCAGGACTTTCCACGGAATCATCGTGACTCCTGTGTCAGGACCAAGCCTGCCCCAGAGCAGGCACTCCAAAGTTTGATGAATGAATATATATAAGAATAAAAAAAAAATTGAATTCCCTACAAAAATGAATTGTGCTCTGCATTTTTCTCATTGCAAGTTATAACAAATTGGTTAGTTGCTTAACTTTTAAAAGTGACACATAATTCAATACTTCTGGAGATATTACAACTCATATTATATATTTAAATACAACAAAAATTAAGTTTTATTGGGGTTTAATCAGTGAGGATATGACACTCAAAATAATGCGGAACTGGGGATGGAATCCAGGGGTATTCTACCTCCAAGCTACACCCCCAGCCCTAGGTTTTTATTCTTTATTTTGAAACAGGATCTCACTAAGTTGCGAAGGGCCTCACTAAGTAGCTGAGGCTGGCTGCGAACCCAGATCCTCCGGCCTCAGCCTCCCAAGTACTGGGATTACAAGCGTGCACCACCATGCCCGGTTTAGAAAACGTGATTTTTAAAATAATTTTATACCAGCCGTGGAAGCTCAGTGAACCAGTCACCAGAAACGACACGAGGCACCGTTCCATGATTCGGGTTTTGAATCCAGGAGTGTGGACGACTGAGATGTGTCATCACCTTCTTGCTATTTGACTGCGTTTAGGGGAAAGGCTTCTCCCCTCTTAAATAGAAAAATGGTCGCCAGGGCGGGCACTTTGCTCAGGACCGGTTTTCACAAGCTCTGTTACCCCTCCATTCAGCCAGAAGATAGGAAGGCCGAATAATGTTGAATAATGTTTAGTTTCTTCCTACAAAGGCCTCCCGCAGCGAGGCGAAGCAGTGGAAGGGGCTTCCTGATACCTTCTCCCTCCTCCCACTGCGTCTCATTCAAGTGGCTCCAAACCCTCTTCCCCAACTGCACCAGCCATTCTCTTGATGTTGAAAGTTAATTCCACTCACAGCCGGAACTCAAAGCCCCAAGTGAACACTGTGCACGCGGAAGAAAAGCGCCCTCGAATTTGAACTTGTCATTGTTACAGTGACAAAAAGTAATGCTCCTCAAGCCAAAGGGGGCCTCCCAGTGTTGTTGGGTAAGGTTTACAGGGCCGGAAAGCAGTGATTTGAGGAATAACACTGCACACCGATATTATGTCCTCAATGTGGAATTGCACCGTGTCACACCGTGATGTGTGATGTTACAAATATTGTACTGTTTGTGACACAAAGGATAAAAAGCGATGAGGTCTGATCATGGTCAGACGCTTACTCAATGCGTTATCCCCATTCTTGCAACCGTAAACGCTTAGAGTCATTCTTTCACAATTAAAGCACCGGTTCAAAGCCACGGATGTGCACACAGATGAAGCAAGGTCTTTATTTGATGAGCTACATGCTTCGTATTTGTAAAATATATATGAGAGAGGTCAGAATATGACAAATATAAATAGTTATGCAAAACGAACATGATTTACAATCCTCTAGGTGTATTTTCAATTGACTGCTGTTTAGAGGAAGCTCCGATCTATATTTTCATTTAGATCCCACAAACACTCTGATAAAGTTGTTTATGTAGTAGATGTATATCAAATAGTTTCCAAGTGATGCATAATTTTTCCCTTACGTCTTCTTAGGAGAGAATTTGGATTGCATATTGTTATTCCTGTTTTAATATTCTAGAATTTCATCTTATCCCTGCATTATATTAACAGAGCAGAGCATGTTTATTAGTCTCCAATTTCTGCTGTAAAAAATAACTACTACAAAATTGGTGGCTTCAAACAACACCAATGTATTCTCTTGCAATTTGGGAACTCAGAAGTCTGAAATGAGATTCACAGGTCTAAAACTAGGGTGGCAGCAGGCGCCTTCCTCTGGTGGCTGCTTGTCTCTTCCAATTCCTAGGAGCTATTGTCGTTCCATCTTCTTAGACCTCACTGCCTCAGCCTCTGCCTCCTCTGTTACCTGTTCACCTGTTCTTCTCCCCCTGACCACCCTGTCTCTCTCCTGTAAGGACCTTTGTGACTGGGTCAGGCTTGTCCACGGCACTCCAGAGGTCCCATCTCAAGATCATTAACTTGATCAAATCTACAGGACACTTTTACCACCTACAGTAACATACTCAAAGACTCTGAGGATTAGTGAACATCTCAAAGGATGACATTTTTTACTTTCCTATAGCACGGAAATGGTAAACAAAATATATGTGACCACACAATCCAGCAATGCAGGGAATTCAGGACCTAATCAGTGGCCAACACTAAAAATGTAGCAGGATAAAGTAATATCCAATTTTATTGATACCTTTAATAATGCATTTTGTGTTCTAGAATAATAATAAAAATTCAAACTTCTGATAAAAATAATAAATATTACATGTTACCATTTCTAGTACTAAATGCAATGAACATTTGTTGTTCCTTGTGTAAGGCAGTTGGGAAAGAGATTCTTGAACCTTTTAAAAGTATTGTTATTATTTCATTAATTTTCTGAATTTAGCATGTATAGTCTACCTTAAAAAAGTTATAGTCCTCAGTGAAATGAGCTTTCATGGAAAGAGTACATTAAATCATAGATGCGTACAATTCAGTCAATATAATATATTGTTTATCTTTCATAAGGGAGATGTGAAATGTGAATCCTGGAGCCACGTTCATGTAAGCAGTAACATAATATATAGTAGGGATAGTAATTATACTTTCTGGGTAGCACTTGAAATATTCACAGGTTGAGTCTGAATCATATTTCTAGAACCAGGTTTTTTAGTACTGTCTTTGGGTAGGTATTCACAAGATTTTAGAGTGGTATGACTGGATTAGTTTGTTTTCATTTAATTAGAACTAGTTTGCCCAGTGATCTCCACTGATTCCTTTGGGTTCATAACAATAAAAACAAACCCCAAATGGTTTTTAAAAGAGAATGCATAGCACATTGCTTCTTACATTTTTGTCCCAATTTATTTTAATACAAATAGAAATATCTTAACATGATTCACATCAAGTATATACAAACATATAAATATATTGTATATAAATATATTATATCAAGCCGGGTGTGGTGGCACACGTTTGTAATCCCAGTACTTTGGGAGGCAGAGACCAGAGGATCCAGGTTCGCGGCCAGCCTCAGCCCTCTCTCTCTCTCTCTCTCTCTCTCTCTCTCTCTACTTAGTGAGGCCCTCCGCAACTTCGTGAGACCCAGTTTCAAAGTAAAGTATAAAAAATAGGGCCGGGGGTGTAGCGCGGAGGTAAAATGCCCCTGGGTTCAATCCCTGGTACCGCAAAAAAAAAAAAAAAAAGAGAAGCACAGCAACAGAAAGACAGAAATATTTATGAGAGATATGAATTCCAACAGGATAGAGAATAATCCCTTTTATTACTGGCAAATCAGGAATTCTGCCTATCAGCATGATTCAACTACTCCTCATCTCCTTCCAAAATTTGATCCCAAATTATGTTATTGCAATTGCACAGTAAAAGTACTTGAATTTTTTTTAAATTTTGTTATAATATTTGGTCATAATGAAGAAGCAAACACAATTAGGAAGAAAGCAAATGTAAGCTCACCAATTATAATCCACTTGATTTTGCTCCATAAATAAAAAGTAGTAACCAATAGCAAGTTGCCACTTACCGGGCAACATCCGTGGATCCCTTGCACTAATACTATGGAATCATTATTATTATTCTTGCCATTCTAAAGATGAGGATGCCGGGGCTGAGCATCCAGCTCTGCCCTGGGGGAATGGCAGCTTTCTCTCTTATAACAGAGATAACTCTACTTTAATTAAGCACAATGGGAGCTTAAGAACAGCACCTGCTGGCTGGGCACTTGCCCTCAGAGGTGTGCTGGGTTCAGGGTCCACACTGGTCGATGGCCGCTGAGTGGCTCGTCAAAGCCTCAGCACTGATCCAGTTACTCCACGGAAGGCCAGGAGGGCCTGACCAGGGGGCATCTCAGAGATGCCGATGGAAGACAGTGGGCAGCTTGGCATTGCCCCCCCATTTCTCTCAAACTGAAAGGAGAGTAATGAACCACAACCATTCCAAGAACCACTTGATTCTTCAAGTAGATAAATTTGCATCCTTCTCCTCGTGTGGCTTTCTTTGAAAACAATGACATATTGTGAACTTGAAATAGGAAAAAATCCTATATCAGTTGGAATTGAAACTCTTCTTATTGAAAATATACTAAAGATTCGCTAAGAAACAATATTGACAAAGGAATTTGAATTTTTTTAGGCTATATATTATTTTCTGCACTCATAAAAGAGCCCAGAAAAAAAATAACTCTATCTAAACAATGTGAGAAAGATCTAATAAATAAAGAAGCAGAAAATTAATTTTAGACTACCCACAGAACAAATTATAATCATACTCTGAATGTCACGTACAGAAGGTGAGATATTAACTTCAGACATTTTTCCCAGTATGAATCCCAGTTTTATTAAGTTTTCAATAGTAGATGAAAGTTTCACATTTTATTAAGTCTTCAGAAAATATCCCAAGAAACACTGTGCTTCAGTGAATTCCAGAGGCACATGTAAACACTCACACTGTGCATATAAAGCAAATTAATTTAATTTTTATTTTAAAATACAACTTGCTCCAGTGCTGCTTGCAAAAGATATAGTTTTCATTTAGCAGGAATTAAATTTGAGTCTCTAGGAAATAAGACCTAATTATCTCATAACATCACAGTTCACATCGTCATCTGGTGAGGAATATTTCTTGTGAAGGGAGGAGTCTTCGGAAGGCATATCTGACACCTGTGGATTCCTTTGTTGACTTGGTGCTTATGTGACATAAAAATTGTCAAGTTTTCATACATGTGCTGCCACTGTGACTGTTGACAGGTATCATTTTTGCTAGGTCTTCAGGAATCCCTAATTATAATTTTGGTCCTTGTGGGCAAATGTTTCTTTATTTTTTAAATTTATTTAATTCAATTTTTTTGGCACTGGGAATTGAATGCAGGGGCATTCTACCTCTGAACTACACCACCAGCCCTATTTTATTTTATTTTATTTTATTTTACTTATTTATTTATTTATTTATTTTTGTGGTACCAGGGATTGAACCCAAGGGCATTTCACCTCCGAGCTACACCCCCGGCCCTATTTTTTGTTCTTTATTTGAAACAGGGTCTCACCAAGTTGCAGAGGGCCTCACTAAGTAGCTGAGGATCCGTGAACCCAGATCCTCCTGTCTTAGTCTCCCAAGGACTGCGATTACAAGCATACTCCACCACGCCCAGCTTATTTTTTATTTTGAAACAGGGTCTCTTTAGGTTGCTGAGAGTCTTGCTACCTTGCTGACGCTGGCCTCGAACCTGCCATACTCCAGTTTCAGGCTTCCAAGTAAAGGGATGACAGGGATGTGCCACCATGCCATGACCAAAGTTTCTTTAAAATATGTTTTTGTATGTTTTTTGTCCCATTTTGCAAATGATCAAGTAGACTTATATGAAAAAAAAGAAAATTTCAAGATAGAAGGGTAAGTTAAAGATGATGAGGTAGATGCTAGATTTTTTTTCCTTTAGAAGATGCTGATTATGGTTAAATTCTCATCAACAGTATAATAATGAGTCCTAGGAATAAATGCAGTCATTAACACTGATTAAAAGCCGGCATAATGGCACACACCTGTAATCCTAGTACTTGGGAGGCTAAGACAGGAGGATCTCAGGTTCAAGGACAACCTCAGCAACCTAGGAAGACCCTGTTTCAAAACAAAAAATAAAAATATAGGGCCGAGGGTGTAGCTCAGAGATGGAATGCTCCTGAGTTCAATCCTGAGTACTGCAAAAAAAAAAAAAAAAAAAGACTGATTACAATAGGAAATGATGGGAAATTGTAGTGGGAAACATTTGTTTTATCATACCAAGTTAAACAAAAAACAAAACTTATTAGCCTAAGTAACTAATAATAATAATAACAAATATACCCTTGCTTTGAAGAGATATAATACCAGTAGTCAAGCCCCCGAATCAAGAAACTAAAACAGTTGGTTTATAATCAGACCTAAAGTATAACAATGTCTTCTATTTTAACATTGGATCATATCACTGTCTTTTAAAGGACGAGCCAGGCGCAAGTTGTAAATTATATGAACTAAGGTAGTCAAACCATGATCAATTTCTTAGCCTTCATTCTTCCATTTTTTTTTTTTTGTACTATGGATGGGTCAACCCATTCTACCTCTGAGCCACAACCCCAGCCCTCTCTTATATTTTATTTTGAAACAGGGCCTTGCTAAGTTGCTGAGGCTGGCCTTGAACCTGCGGTCCTCCTACCTCAGCCTCCCAAGTACTACGATTACAGATGTGCACCACCATGCTCAGCGTTAGCCTTCATTCTAATATGAGTGATGATAATAAAAGCATATCAAGTGTAAAAACATTTTCTTTTCCCAAATTTTGATTTCCTGAAGATCTGGAAGTTATACTGGAAAACACTTTGCTCCCCTAACCCTGAGGTCCACAAAGTCTTTCAGTAATGGCTCTGGATTCAGAGGAGAGAGAAATGGAATTTGAGAAATGCTATCCCCATAGCGGATGTCTCGAGATTCTCTGCAATTGGGCTTCTTCCAACGAGGGACCATGTGTAACTGTCCCAGTATCCCTCACAATCCCTCACGCCTCCTAAAGCAGCCTGGACAGAAGGTCTTTCCTCCACAGCCATCTGCCAGATGATGAATTTCATCAAGTGCATTAATATGTATGTGTTTCAGCAAAGAGATGTTCTTGTTCGCTTCGGTCCTTCCCACAAATTCCAAATCTAAGACGACGAGACAGTAAGAATTTTAAGTGAGTGCATTTCTTCAAACCAGCGTTAACACAGTAGCTCCACGTGTGAGGACACCGCCATCACCAAGTGGTATAAGTAGGAAGTCTAAAAAAAGAAAGCTATAATTACCAAAATACATATTGTCATAATTTAAGCCAGTAAGTACCCACCAAATTACATCCATCCAAGTCAATCTCTCCTTTAAAACCACGTATCAGCCATGTTTTAATTTAAATCATCTAGCTCAACGCCCATTGTGCGTGTGGGTGTGTGTGTTTTACTCTGACATAGTTTATTTCCACAACTGTTTCCTTTTCGTTATCCAATGAAATAAAAAAATTATTAAATTGGAGTTGGTGCCATATTTTTTTTTTACTTACGCAACCATATCTATTTCATAGTTTTGAGCTCCTGCATTTGTAAAAGTCACACTTTCTCGCATATTTCAGAAAGTGCGTGAAAAATGAACAAATAAGGATGTTTGATGCTCGAGTCCTAGTATTTACAAAAAAAGTCTGTTTCTCTAAAAAGAGTTACCAAGAAAACATCAGATATTTCAGCTTGAAAAGCAATGAAAGCTATCTGTCTCACATTATTCACAGCCAAACCAAACAGGCTACTGTGGTATTCATAAATCCTTCTGAATTAAGTCAAACATGCATAAAATCAGGTTTCCTTTGTGGTAAAAATTTCTTCCAGCTGAGCTCAAGGAGAGAATAAAAAGTTATCCAAATATCTATTGTTAAATTGAGGACAACTTTAAAAAGTAAATGCCAGGTCTCTGCTGGAGGCCTCCTGACAATTTCCTAATTTTAATAAATTGTCTCCGAGAACTGTGATCAAACTTGTTTCTATTCAACATGAAGAACATGGATGCAAATGCCATTATGCTAGCTAAAAGCAATGTCAAGTTGTTTGTTGATTTATTTGGCTATGTTAAGATAACTCACTTTGAAGTAAACAAAGGCATCCATTCTCTAAAAAGCCCTGGTGTTTTCTTAGAAGGAAAAAAAGTACCATTTCTTATGCTTCTTTAGATAGGACATAAATATGTCTTACAAAGCAGAGGTCCATGCTCCAAAATATTTAAAAGACAAACAATACTTTAAGGATTTTTTCATACATAATAATTTAAACGAAAGTTCTATTGCAATTTTAATTGGACTTAGTGTGAGCATTGTTAAGATCCCATTTGGGGTGGAGTCAAAAACCATCACAATCACAAAAAGAACAAATATTCAATATGTTCCTGTTGACAGAGCTCAATAAAAATACACAACCACAAAACTTTGAACTGAGACTAGAAAAAAGACAGACCAGACTTATTTTCTACTCTCAGATAATTTATCATCCACTTGAACACAGAGCTTGTCTTGTGATACTGGTGAGATTTTTCTATTTCTCAGGAAATCAATGATAACAGCAATGTAAACCCACTGAGTTTGGGATTTGTAAAAGGTCGTCTCTTCGTTTCAGATGTATAGAATACAACCAGCTCCAAAATCCTTGGCCAGTGCAGTTCCTGGTAATTTTAGAAATGGTATTCTCTATAATTGAAAATTTAATCCTGGTACAATTCATTTCTACTTTAACCAAAAAGATGTTCTTTTTTTAAATTATTTTTAGTGCCAAGGATTCTCTTTATAGTTAAGAAGTAGCACTTTGCTAAGGTAAGCAATAGGTCTTCCTAAAAAATTCAAATTATATTTTACATCCTAATAATCTTGGTTCCATGTGATTGTCATCCTTTTTAATATTTCAAAAGGTTTTGGAGGGCTGGGATGTTCTATGGCAGAACAGTAGAAATAATTATGGAAATATTTATTAAAATTACCATGATAACCTATGAACTTTTTAAGTTACAGGTATTAAATGGTACCTAATATTGGAAACTCCACTGTGAGCTGGGTAAGGAAATGAATGTGCTCACAGGTGGTAGAAGTGCTCTTCATGGTCTAGGACATATGGTGCTGACCCACCAAAGAGAGCCATGTAAGTCCTAAAACAAAAACTCTAACCCTGCACATGGAAATGACAAACTTGAAACATAAGGAATAGAAGTTCCTAACTCAGCGTAAGAAATCCCTGGGAACACTCCAGATGAAGAGCCCTTAGGTTCTTGCTGTTCAGAGATGAATACTAAGACACGCCTCCAAATTACAGAACGATAGCAAGTAAACTGAAGATGCAGTGTCACCTTAAGATTCCCCTCCTTGATGTGTGCAGTTGAAGAGATGAAGGATGCAATTAAAAGACTATGGAAGCCGGGCGTGGTGGCGCACGCTTGTAATCCCAGTACTTTGGGAGGTGGAGACCAGAGGATCCGGGTTCGCAGCCAGCCTCAGCTCTCTCTCTCTCCCTGTCTTTCTCTCTCTCTCTCTCTCTCTCTCTCTCTCTCTCTCTCTCTCCTTTGTGAGGCCCTC
>PVJS01026584.1:0-12118 GCA_004027185.1 Glis glis
GGGGGGAGGGACACCAAGAGCTGTGTGCATGTATGTTAACACCAAACTGATACTCATTGTGAAGTGAGACTACAATGCACCAATTAAAAAAAAAATAAATTTATGATTCCTTCTACTTAATGCATATTTCTTGTTACAATCTATTTGAAGAGAATAGAATTTAATAGATATCACTCTTCTCTGTACTAAAAACAGTGACAGTATTATTCATTCATTTTGCATATATTTCTTGAGCACCTGCTATTTTCTATGTAGCATACCAGGACTAAAAACACTTTAGAGAAAAGAGCAGTCACGTCCTTGCTCTCCTGAGATGAATAATAAAGGGATAAAAAAACAAAAATGAGAGCCCAAATTATAGTTGCTACAAAGAAAATTAAAGATGTTGACATGCAGGAGAGTGATTACAGAGAAATGCTACATTAGTGTGGTCAGCCTCTGAGTCAAGACATGAAAGATGTGTGAGAGCTAACCTTGAAAAGACACTACACTCAACAGTTTCAAGTAGAAAGAACTGGAAGGACAGGAGCTCTAGGAGGAAAATAAGGCTGTGAGAAAGCATCAGAGACAACTGAAGTTATGAGGACTTCATGGAACATGAACCAGAAAAAATGAAAAACATTGAGATAAGCCAGCATTTCTCCTGACATTTTCTCTCAGGGTATTTGCCAATTTCCAATATAAGGGAATACATGCCAAATAGGGAGTAATCAGGCACAGAACAGATAGAAAGTTTTAAACAGTCTAGATGATCATTTTGTGAGGACAGTACTAGTAATATTACATAAGGCTGTATCATAGGAGAAAGCTCAGGCCTGCATAATAAGAAATTAAGTAAAATATAACCACCAGAATAGAGAAATTCATAAAACATCATGAGATTACTTTGGATGAATTCTTTGCTAATCAACAAGAAATCATAGGTAGAATCATAGCTTTAGAAAATATGACTTACCAAGATAGACAAAAAAATTTAAAAGACAATTCAATATTTAAGAATTCACACAAATTTATAAATGAGCTGCCTAAGAAAATACACTAGGCCCAGATGAGTTCAAATAGTACTAATATAAGATTAATGGATCAAAAATTACCAGTACTACTTACACTAACCAGAACACCCAGAATAAAAAGAAAACTTCTTCCTTTCATGAAATATATGTAAAATTAAGCAAAAATTTAGAGAGATTACAGATAGGAACAAAATAAAATTGTTACTTCACTATCTCAGTACTGATGCTATCAAATAAAATCTAATTGAACATGAAAAAATGTTACATGGAAAGTGAGTTAGAATAATAATTCAAGGGTGGCTCAATATTAGAAAATCCTTTTAACCATCATGGGGGAAATCATGTGGATATTTTCCCATATGGGGCATTTGGCAATGTTAAATAGATATATTTGATTGTAAATTAGCTCAATCATATTGAAATAGATGACCATGTTAAACATTATTTAATATTAATTAGTTATATCAGTCCTAAATCAGCATTTTAGTGGGAAAACACAAGAGGCTCTTTTTTTTTTTTTTTTTTTGCGGTACCTTCGATTGAACGCAGGGGCGTTCTACCTCCGCGCTACGCCCCCGGCCCTATTTTTTATACTTTATTTTGAAACCGGGTCTCACGAAGTTGCAGAGGGCCTCACTAAGTAGAGAGAGAGAGAGAGAGATAGGGAGAGAGAGAGAGAGAGAGAAAGACAGACAGACAGACAGACAGCGAGAGAGCTGAGGCTGGCCGTGAACCTGGATCCTCCGGTCTCCGCCTCCCAAAGTACTGGGATTACAAGCGTGCGCCACCACGACCGGCTAGAGGCTCCTTATTAAAGTAAAACACATGGCAAAGATAACACTGAATTTGAGATATTGTGAATGCAATGAGACATGTTAAATTTGAAAAAGAAAATGGAAAAATATTTGCAAAAATAAGATTGCATAACTGGAAAACACAAGAGTATTAATATAAATTGAGAGAGAGAGAAACTTAGGGAAGTAACAGGCTTAAAATTAACACTGACTAATCAATAGATTTCTTATATAGAAAAACGAGTTAGAATATATGTTGCATTTTAGTATCCCATATGCAGTAGCAAAAATTAAAATGCACCTAGAATATACCTTAAGAAAATTGTGGGAAAATTATGAAAAAATAAATATGAGGAAAACTGTAAAAATGTTTTGAAAAAAGAAGTACTTCTGAAGTAACAAAAAAATAAAAACTGTGTTCTTAGAAAAGAAAATACCATAAAATGCCATTTCTCCTTTAGAATTTAGGAATTTAACATGAGCTCAAAATAAGTATCATAAGTCATTTTTTCCTAGAGTTAGATCAGTTGATTATAAAATTCATGAGAGAGAAAATATATCTTGGAAAATCTGAAAAATAAAAGCAATACTAAAGTGACTGGTTAGATATACTTAATGTTCAAATATATTGGCAGAGTTTTTTCTTTTCTTTGTACTGGGAATTGAACCCAGGGGCATTCTGCCTCTGAGCTATACCCCCAGCCATATTTTATTTTATTTTATTTTTGGAAACAGGGTCTCTCTAAGCTGCTGAGGGCCTTGCTAAATTGTGGAGGCTGTCCTTGAACCTGAAATCCACCTGTCTCAGCCTCCCAAGTACTGGGATTACAGGTGTGCACCAGCACACCCAACTATGGAGCTTTTATATTAAAACAAACTAGTGCTACAAAATGATTATACTGAAGAACCAATGTGGGGGAGAGTAAATCCAGAAACAAGTTCAAGTACATATAAGAATTTTGCATGATATTGGCAGCATTTCCAACTAGTAAAGGAAAACAGAACTCTGAATAAATAGTTTTGCCCAACAAGTTAGCCCTGTGGGAAAAAAATTAAAAATCAATTTATTCATCATAATATCCACCAAAGAAAATTCAAATGACTCATATATTTGTAATATATGATAGAAAATGTGAACATATACATGTGCAAGAAGAAATGCTAGGTGGGACATTTGATAATTAAATGATATAAACAATGACTCAAAGACCCAAAGCCCTGAAAATAGTTGGACAATTACAACTCTGAATGGCAAAAATGTTTAAATATGCATGCAGATATGGGAGTAATTGTTTGTAATTCATGTTCCACCTGACAATAGTTTTAATGTTACTATATATATCAGAAATTTTAAAAAAATCAACAAACCAACCCTGTAGGAATGGCCAAAAACCAATAACAATGGTTCATTACCATTTGAAAAAAATGTTCAAAACTCAAAATACCTGAAATATAAATTAAAATTCTTAGATATTATTTCTCACATCAGATAGTAAAAATCTGAAGGATTGATGATATACTCTGGCAAAGATAGGAGAGGCATTCTCATATTTTGCTGAGGGGAATGCAAAATGACATAAACTCTAGAAAGAAAAACTTGATAATCAAACCAAATTTGCCTATACATTTACCATTTGATGCAGAAAGGTATAATGAGAAAAAATTTAAAAGTAGGTGTTACTTTGACAGGGACGTGTAGAAAAAAAGGAATAAGACAGAACACACCTGATCCAATTGATCCATCTTAGTATATGATGGGACAGACAGACATAATGGACTTCATGATGTGTGGAAATAGGAGGCATACAATCACACCTTTGAAAATTTTTACCTGAGAAATGGAATCTGAATTTCATCTGGACCCTTAACAGCTTTCTGGAAGTATAACAGCTACAGAAAGAAGTTAGGACACATTAAAGAGGCAGTCAATATAAGATGTTGGAAATTCTGGAGAAGCAGTATACAGATTTATCTAATGAAATAATGAAATTAACAAAAGGTGGAGAATAAAGGAACACAGGAGATATACAGAGGCTGGGGATGTAGTTCAGTACTAGAGCACTTGCCTAGCATGCATGAGTCACACACACACGCACGCGCAAAAGACAGAGCGACCACCAAATGCCATATGTAGAACTGTTCATGTTCTATTTCAAAAAATTCGCTGGGCGTGGTGGCACACGCTTGTAATCCCAGTACTTTGGGAGGCGGAGACCGGAGGATCCGGGTTCGCGGCCAGCCTCAGCTCTCTCTCTCTCTGTCTCTCTGTCTCCCTCTCTCTCTCTCTCTCTCTCTCTCTCTCTCTCTCTCCCTCTCTACCTAGTGAGGCCCTCTGCAACTTTGTGAGACACATTTTCAAAATAAAGTATAAAAAAAATAGGGCCGGGGGTGTAGCGCAGAGGTAGAACGCCCCTGGGTTCAATCCCCGGTACTGCAAAAAAAAAAATTCAATGATGTAAAACATATAAAAGATTAATTAGCATTTCTCTTCCAGAGGTGGGGAAGTAATTTTGCAACAAACTCATGTCTTGAAATTTGGGCTAATTTATCATCTTACAATATCTGTATATTTATTTTTTACCACATATTTTTCCTCATCTTAGTGAAGCTCCTTCACCTAACTTTACCTACCTTACAATTGCCAGTAGCAATACCTACCTTACAACATATCTATCCATATGTACTTGATATAATATAACAAACACCCTTACATGTCTACAGGCCTTTATATCATTATTTGAGTGCTATTTTCAACTTCTCATAAAAGACTCAGAAATGAGAATTAGATTTTCCCTGAAAATTAAATTATGAACTTGAGATAATGGACCAGAGGTTAGACCAGTGGAATAGAATAAAAGATACAGAGACAAATTAGCACACTTACAGTTAGTTATTTTTTTTTACCAAGGTGCCAAAATGTATACCTCAGAGAAAAGATAGTTGATTTCACTTTAAAGCAACATACTAGCTCCCAAGCCCTTGTGGCTTGAATGTGTTGTGATATTGGCTTAAGGATTTATAGCTTCTTGTTTGCTTTGGCAAAAGACTGCCTCTCCTGAGAGAACTGAAGACAGTGACCTCGATGCCCTTTGCTATCTAAGCTGTTTCTTCCTGTTTTACTACACCTTTTGCTTGCTTTGCTTAAGGGTGGAAGACCACCTCAAGGAGGGAGATGAAGACAACAACCTCTGCTGCTCTTGCAAAACTGCCAGATAACAACTTCTCTTCTAAAGCATTCCTAACACAATGCTTTACTCCTTAGCCAGAGACAATTAATGACTTGATGACACAACTTTAATTCTGTAAACCTGTAATAAAAGGAAGAGCTGTGTTTTGCTCCAGGAGTTTGTCTCTCTTGCCTTCACCCCTCTCATTTCTTTGAGACCAGAAATAGTCTGAAGAGCACTTTTTTTCATCACATCTTCCCATGCCCTGCTAGTACAGAGCCCGGCAATGTGTCTTAGGTGAATTTATTAGAATATCTGAAGAAAGTGTATGCCAACTCAAAGACAGGCTCATAATATAACGATGCAATGAATAAGAAATTATAAATAATATTACTAGTGCCCACATAAACCCTTTCAAGAGAGAGGATTAGAAAACAGATTAAATATTTCCAGTCCCATTAGCAGCATTATCATAAATATGTGATGCTTGCATCTAACAATGTTGATTTTACAGCATTACATTCAATTTATATAACTGTTTTCTTGATTTCACATTTATTCCATACCCTCATTTTTTCATTGCCTTCTCATATATTCTGCTTTGATGAGAATTGTCATATGTGTGATATTTGTACTTCTCACTGACAGTTAACATACTGGCTTTCTGATGTCCTTTATATAATAAAAACCAGTCTTTTAGGTCTTGACCATTTTGCAACTAACAATAATTCCCTGGTCCTTCAAGTTAGAGAATAGATCTGGAATGTGACAAATCACGGAGTTCAACCTGGTGAGGTTCTGACTAGCTCCAATGATGCTTTTCTATGTTTCACAAATTATCCAGGGAACTTTAAGAAAATAACTTTAAATACTAAGAATAATTTAAGAAAATCATTTTAATTTTTTTTCCATTTAAGAATTATAAGGCAGATGAATATTTTGTACATCACCCCAGACCTACCAAATCAAAATAACTAACAGTAGAATTAAGCACCTAATTTGTAAAAGCAACCTAAGTCATTCTGATATATCTCATCTGACAATAGGTAATGCCATATTTGTAAAACACATACATACATAGACATAGCATATGTGTATGCATGTTAAGTAGTTATTACTTATATAATAATCAGGACTCATCTCTATTTGATTTCCTCAGTGATTTTACATGGAGATTGAGTAGAAAAACATGAAATTATTGCAGCAGTTGTTTGTTTAACATTTTCAACTATTATATTTATTACATTACTCTGTGAAATGTCATTCTATGGGGGCTGGGCGTGGTGGCACACGCTTGTAATCCCAGTACTTTGGGAGGCAGACACTGGAGGATCCGGGTTCGTGGCCAGCCTCAGCGCTCTCTCTCTCTCTGTCCCTGTCTCTCTCTCTCTCTCTCTCTCTCTCTCTCTCTCCCTGTCTCTCTCTCTCTACTTAGTGAGGCCCTCCGCAACTTTGTGAGACCCGGTTTCAAAATAAAGTATAAAAAAATAGGGCCGGGGGCGTAGCGCAGAAGTAGAACACCCCTGGGTTCAATCCCCGGTACCGCAAAAAAAAAAAAAAAAAAGAATGTCATTCTATGTTGATGAATCAATGCCTATTATATCCTTCCTATGCCTTGGAATTTGTTTTTTTTTTTCCTTCCTTGGACATTGAAGACAGAATATTTAGTAAAAGCCATAAATACTACTCTGTTCAATATTACATGAGTCAAATTGATTTACTTAGTTCTACATAGCATTACACCAACATTACTTAAGATTACTTTAAATATATAGAAAAATAGTAGAAAATATATTCAATATGATAAAGACATTTCAAAAATGGAAGAACTAAGGTAGAGGAATTCATGAGTTAGGTACATATACCAAATGGAAAAGTCAAGTGTCCTGAACAATTACCCAGTAAGGGTCACAACTGAGAAAAAAAAGTATTAATCAACACTAAAAGGACAACATTGATCCATTCAACAGATATTCATTGAGACACTTTCCTAGGTCCAGGGGACATAGCAGTGAACCAGGCAATGTCCTCATAGAGCTCACATGGAAAGGGGAGGCTATATCTTAGTTACAAGGACTCATCTCTGTGAAAAGAAAACCAAGCTTAGGGATGGCTTAAGTCTCCATAACAATGTAAAAACAGAATAAGTTGGTCAGGGATAGATCTTCTTGAAGTATAAATCTATTACATCCCCAAGATAGTCAACCTGGTACAAGCCAATGAGTAAATATCCAATGTTGTGTCAATCAAAGTTTATGCAAGATGAACACCATTCTGCATATGTCCTCATCCCCATTTCTCCCTTTGCTCATTAAGCCTGTTCATTGACTTCATATGCCTTCATACAGTCTATCATTTCATCTTCTCACATGCAGCATTTCTATTAAAAACTGAAAGGAAACAAGCAGACTGAAGTTTATAATTAGAATTTATACATGTATGTTGTTCTAATGGTATTATTAAAATAAAAAAAGCTGTTAGCTGGGTGTGGTGGTGCATGCCTATAATCCCAGTATTTGGGAGGCTGAGATAGGAGGATCACAGGTTCAAGGCCAGACTTAGCAAGTAGTGAGACTTTGATCAACCTAACATGACCCTGTTTCAAAATAAAAAATAAAATAGGGCTGGGGATGTAGTTTGTAGGTAGAATGCCCCTGGGTTCCAAAAAAAAAAATGATTGCCTAAAATTTAAGGTTTGAGAGAGTGCATCATTTTTCTGACCTTCTGGTATCATTTGAAAAAAAAAGTCTTATCTGAGAACAATTTCCATAATATTAAAAATAAATAAAATAGATTTTGAATTTCCAGATCCTATGCAGCAAGAAAACATACTGGGAAAAAAATCACAACACAACATAGTACCAAATATTTTAGTGTTTACAGTTACCATTATCATAAACATTAAAATAAAGAACAAAATAATGGAGGCCTCTAATTTTTAAGTTCTTTCTCCAAGTCATTCACTAAGAAAAGTACTTTACATAATTTCATGTAATCTTTGCCTCACCTCAATATGAAATCAATACTACTGTTATAGAAATGGAGGCATTTGAAGATTATCTTTCAAAGTGGTTGATAGACTTTGTGAAGAAATCAAAGACACTAATATAATTAATTATAACTCACAATTTCTAAGAGAAGAAAATCTGTTGCTCAGAAATGATAAAACTGATATGGGTACTTACAGCAGAGAAATTTTCCATTTATAAGTTATAAAAAGACAGCATATATGAACATCATAGAGTAAATAAATGGATTTCCTTAGAGCTGCTTTCTTGTTTTCTAGAAAATATGTATTTTAAAAATGGGATCAAACAGAAATATATAGAAAGTAGACATTTCTTTCTTCCTCCTTTCTTGCTTTTCCTCTCATAACTCCCATCCTTTAAGGTGATCATTTTCTCCACTCTGCATGTTTAGTCTTATAAGTAATATATATGTGCCTTTATATTATTTGAACAACTTGATTTTTTCCAAGCTCTACAGTAAAAGAAATTCTATGGATCCCAATTAAATATGCAGTTTTCTAGTATAGTCTGCCTTTCCACAAAGATAAATTCTGTTAAACTACAGCTTAAATGACTTAATTTCATATCTGTTGGAAAACCCTCTATAAATATTTCATCAATCACTCAAATTTTCATAGAATACATACTAGGGATAACATACTGTGGTTCAATTTATTTTTGCATTGCTTTACTTAAAATATTCATGGATTAATCCAGTTAGCATTTAAATAAAAAGAGTACTGGCCAGGATGGAGGAGTGCAAAATAAAGGGTCCTGGATAAGTGCCCAAGAGTTCAAAGAAGAGAGAGATTTTTTTTCTAGTTGATAGGGTCAGGGATTAATGGAGAAGACAGTGAAATAAGAACTGAGTTGCATTCATTTGGAAAATGTACTGTCAAAAGAAAGATAAAGAAATCAAAAGGAGAGAAGATATGGGGAGGAAATGGGAATTGATGAAGGACTGCTAAAACCTTTAGGAACTTCTTGCATGCTTACTGAAGCATGGTAGTGATTTAAAAATAATTTTTAGTGAACATCTAGGAAGTGTCTGAGTAGCCTGAGCAAGGGATAATATCTCTAAGGAGCAAGCTCTGAGCTACCATTGAGCCTCAAGTAGAACAGCTAATGTTTTGTTATTGTTATTCTTTTTTCCTTTTTTTTTTAAAGATGAAAAGGTGGAGTTTTTTGGCTTAAAGTGATAGACTTCCTACTTCAATTTAAGGGAGAAAAAAGACTATTTGTTCATTTAAGAAACTCTAAGAAGGGTAGGATTACAGCAAGACTTTAGGGAATTAAACAGAGGATTGAACCACTCCAAGAAAATATCTATTTCTTCCATCATGCATCTGTTTGTGATAAGTAGCACATGGCTGCTTCATGTTTTTTCAAGATGTTTCCCATCAGACAAACATGGTTACCTGCAACTCCTATATCTTACATCTCACAGTTTCCTTCAAGGACCACATTTGCCTCCAATATCCTATTTGAGAAACTCAAGGAATATTCTCTTTCTGGGTCAGACATTTGAGCCCTGGGTCAATTAAATGAGACCAAAAGATAGCATAGTATATAAGGTGTCACACCTATTTCTCTTCTCTTCCTAAGTCCACTCTCTGTACACTGAAGTCTTTTCTGTTCCTTGAGCTTGCCAGACATGCTCCTACTTTAGGACTGGCATTAACACTCCATGAAATTAGATAGTAATACAGTTGAAGATTTGTAACACCTATGGATTTGAGCTACATGTGTGAAAGCTAGGTTGTGACCAAGTTAGTTATGATGGTTATAATCTACTAAAAGTAGTAATGTCTTGTCCTTTTGTTTAGCATTCTTCTGGTTGCTTAATTGACAAAATATCTATTGGGGGGCTATGGCCTATTAGAGTTCTGCATTGGATTCTGTCATTATTATATGATTTGTGTAATGCCTTATAATTGGTGCACTCTGTGATATTTCTTCACGCAATGTGTGTTTGATACATGCCAGACCATGTTCTAGATCCCAGGGATTAAGATGTGAATAAGATTGAGTAAGGGAGGGACAGACAATGCATATACACAAAAGAGATACAAAAATACTAAATGGTGATAAAACTTATTAAAATAAGGTGCTGAGATGGCAAGTGACTGGCAGTACTTTCAGATTCTGTTAGAAAAGTCATTTTTGAGGTTTTAAAGACTAAATGACCAGAAAGAGCTATGGTATAACTGTCTCACTCAGTTTTAGTAACTACAAGATATCTTACACCAAATGGTTTATAAACATTAGAAGTTTACTCCTCACAGTTCTGAAAGCTGGCAGTCTGAGATCAGCGTGGGAGCCAGGTCAGGTTCTGGTGAGGGCCTTCTTCTAGGGTGTAGACTGCCAAGTTCTTATACTCTCAACAATTAAAAAAAGGGTAAGAGCTCTCTGTTGCCTTATGTAAGGAAATAATCCCATTCAGAGGACTCCACCCTCATAATCTTGTTTCTTCTCCACAGCTTCCACTCTAGTGCCATCACATTAGGGGTTAGAATTTCATAATGTACATTTTAGGAGACACAAACATTCAGCCCATGATAGTGATAATGAGTAAAGAACAATCCATACAAAATTTAATGAACATGTCCTACAGAGAAGAGAGCATTCATAGGTCTGTTCTGCACAATTCATTGACTCTTACTATGTGCTTGGCCCAGTTTTAAGCATTAGGATTCAACAGTGAACACTGTAAATAACTTTGCCTTCCTGGCACCTATATCCTAGATGAAGAGTTTGGAAATTAAAGAATAAGCATTATAAATATATTGTATTTCATATTAGAGGCTAATAACTACTATAAAAATAATAAATGGTAAGGGATTAAAGAACCATGGCAGGGCATGTATGGGGTCCAAGGAAGATCAAAAGACTAGATAGGATACTGAAGATAGGTTTTAGTGAGAAGACATCTTGAACAAAGACTTAAAATGGTAGGGATATTGTATAGATCCTATTGTTGGTGGAAATCAGGAACTTGCTTTCTTCTGAGCCTCATCAAATAGGACATATCCCCCAGTGGAATAATCTTCAGACACTGGGTAGCAGATAAAATGAAAGATATCAATTCAAACCCTTTACTGTCATGATTTATTAACTCCTTTAATATAGTAGGAAGAGCAAAAATTGAAATTAAGATAAATATGACATATATATGCATATATATGTGTGTATATTATAGTCCTTATTTAGATTCTAACATTTATGCTAATATTTGCAATGTTTTAATTTAATTTTGACATTTAGCAACAGTTAAATTATTTTACATTATAGTAACATTTATATTTACCTATTTAACAGTTTCCATTTTCATAAAGTATTATAAAAGATTCTCTATTAAAAACAAGCTATTTCAATTTTCAGCTTTAAAAATTCCCCTCTGAAATATCTGACCTCCAAAAGCATAATACAAGGAAAGTAAATCACAAAACATATTGTTATGATTTTCCCTGTGTTAGACTATCAAGTTTCCCTTGGCCTTGAGAGATTCGTTAACTTCCCAAAGTTTATATTGTTATGCTTTTCACTGGAGACTCTCAGATTACAGTAATCAGAGCTTATTGCCAACTCTTCTCTGATAACTTCCTGAAGAATATCTGAAAATCCATTAACATGCAGTGCAATGAGCTGCTTCAGGGTTTGTAACTGTATTGGAGAAACAGAGAACAACTTATACAATTCCTCTGGGGTGTGTATAAATCTCTTCAACTCCTGATGTGTATACTGAATTAATAACCAAAGCCATTCAGGATGGAGCAATTGCATAAGGAAGAGAATATTAATTTTTTTCTCTTCTAAACATTTTTTCTACTACCAGAGTCTCCAAATCTCTATCTTATAGTAAATATATGACCATTTTTCTTAACACTATATCAATTTGTCTATTTATTCTTTTTTCTTAAAGCTTTATCTTCTGAATCATTTAATAATTAATAATATTTTGAACTGTATTCTCCTTTCTTTAGACCAATTTGTGAGTGCACATCATCTCCAAAATTTACTGTGTGCCTTCTATGCACAAGATGTGAGAGTCAGGTTCCACTTCTGTCTCTAAGTTATCCCAGGGCAATAAGCAGATGGCTATGGACATGGACCTCAATATTTCTTGCTCATTTTAT
>PVJS01026584.1:12218-26988 GCA_004027185.1 Glis glis
ACCGGGGATTGAACGCAGGGGCGTTCTACCTCCGCACTACACCCCCGGTCCTATTTTTTCATGCTTTATTTTTGAAACCGGGTCTCACAAAGTTGCGGAGGGCCTCACTAGGTAGAAAGAGAGAGAGAGAGAGAGAGAGAGAGAGAGAGATCGCGCACGCGCGCATGTGCGCTGAGGTTGGCCGCGAACCTGGATCCTCCGGTCTCCGCCTCCCAAAGTACTGGGATTACAACCATGCGCCACCACGCCCGGCTTCTCTTTAACTATTTAACTTGAATATTAAATGTGTCTTCCCAATGTGACTTCCTCTTTGATAATGAAGTGAAGCTTTTCCACTAAGTGCTGAGCATTCTACCTGAGTCCTAGGTATGACTACTCAACACCTTTCTAATTTGAATTGACATCACTAGTGTGAATCCCAAATGATTGTTCCAACTATTCTCCCTAATGAAAATGTGCAGTAACCAATTCCCACATGTAAGAGCAAATGTCAATATTAATACATTGGAAGAATGGAATTGTAATCCCTTTTTCATATGTTTTATATTTTCATGAGGTGTTACAGTTTCATGATCAATACTTATAATGAGATCATAAATACCTCATGATTTTGAGGCTTATTTTCCCATTTTACTTTTTAGCAGAAAGAATATGTAAAATTATGAAATGACGTAAAAAACAGATTAGTAAATTATAGATTTGTGAAGCCAGAAGTATGAAACATAAAAAAAATGAGTTGCTGTCAGAGGCAATTATGAAGGCCTGTAATCCCAGTACTTGGGAGGCTGAGACAAGAGGAGTGCCAGTTTGAGGCCAGCGGATGGTAACTTTGTGAGACCCTATTTCAAAATAAAACTGAAAAATGCTGGGGGGTGTAGCTCGGTGGTAGAATGACCCTGGGTTCAATCCCCAGTACTATAAAAATAAATACCTAAGTAAATAAATAAAATGAATTTTTCCCTAAATATGGTCATATCCTCAACAAGGAAAAGTGACTGAAGTTGACTGTAAACTCATTCAGCATCTTCTGTACATCTTCTAATGTACACTTTTATTTAAAATAATTTTAAAATCCTGTTACATAAATTTCATCTACTGCATATAATTTACACTGTCCTAACATTAACACATGTCCTCCTCCATTAAAATGAGTTATTTTTGGTCTTGCTGTTCACAGGTTTCTATAATGGCTACCTCTTCCAATATCAGATGTTAAATCAAATTTTATGAATAGATGATACATCTGAAGAAAATGAAAAGGAGTTTTTCTCTTCTGGGAAATTCGCCAATTTGAGGAAATGCGTTACGTAACAAGCATGCAGATCAGTTGATGACCACAAGTGTGAAGATCAGCTGATCTAGGTGAGGTTCCATTTGGAGAGTCACTGGTTTCAGATTAGCTCACTCACCCATCCTGGGGCTAAAGGTTCTCTTCCCAGACTGACATGGCTCCGTATGGCTTGGTTCCACTTGTCACTCATCCCTTTCCTGAGACCCATCCCTCACGAGCTGGGGCATGTCCTTCTCATGGTGACAGCAGAGAAGCAGGGAGTGCTGGCACTTTGAAAGCCCCTTCTTGGGACATTTCTGCTGAAATTCCATTGACAGGGCAAGCTGTAGCCAATCCAGGAGCCCAGGGATGGAGAAGAAGCACCACTTACAGTGAAAGCTATCGCAGTTATGTGACAAATGGAGTCCATTCAGGGAGAAGTGATGAATTGGTGCAATCTTTGTAATTTTGAAAAAAATGTCTATGCAGATATTTCCATAGCTTTATCTACCTACCTATCTCTCAATTTATCAGCTAAATGTTTATATATGAACTAAGTATATCTATTTGTCACTTATCAACTCATTGTTAAATATTTAAATATAGGACTTACATTGAAAAACTCTTTGTATTGGTTTTTATGAAACTGAGATGAACCATAGGTGCTAGAAATTATTTACACTTAGTAGTAATTAGGGTCAATTAAAAATGAAAACACATCTGCTAAGCTATTCACCAAAAGATTCTATATACCAATCTGTTTGCAACATAAATAAATGCAAGTCTTTAGAGAGCTATCTTGGAAGTAAACAGAATTTGGCAAGCAGAAAAAGTAGGTAAATGGCAATAATCAAAGAAATCTGTTTTTAAATGGTATTCAAATGATACTGTTGTATAGCCAAAGTGTTTCATTATATAAACTGTTAATGAAACTGAAGTTTTTAACTTTTACTTTTATTCATTCCTATTTCTCTTATCTATCAGATAAGCATATAAAAATAATTCCTATAGAAAATTAATTTTCATAGCCTATAATCCCAGTACTTGGGAGACTTGAGACAGCCTCAGCAATTTAGTGAGACCCTGTTTCAAAATACAAAAAAAAAAAAAAAAAGGGCTGGGGATGTAGCTCAGTGACAGAGCACCTCTGCGTTCCATCTCTAGTAGTACAAATAAAATATTAACTTTCATGAGAGTAGTTAGTATTTCTTGTGTACTGCTATGTGTCAAAGTACTTTACAAAAATATTACATTGTCTTTAATCATTTCACAAAACTGCAAGTTATATATTGTTATTGCTATTTTACAGAAACTGTACTAAGGAATGAGAGTTTATATAACTTGCCCAGAGTTCTAGATAGCAAATAATAAGAACAGAATTAAAACTTAGGATAGTCTAATTTAAATGCATGTGTTTATATACCATTGGTTTTGTTTAAAATTACTGTATCCATATTGAACATATTAGTGGAAATAAAATGTGGCCCAGGGTTTATGCTATATAATGGGAGCAAAAGGAAATATGTTTGTTATCAGGATAATCTACTGGGTGCCTTTTGGACTCCCTTGCCCAATTTATATGGTAAATGGATAAGTGCCCACAGTCCCATGACCCGAGAAGGCCACTGTGACCAGGGCCATGCCACCAGGTACTAAAGAAGGCACTAGGTGATACTAAGGTGAATCTAAAATTGAGTAATGGGGGAGAGAAAGGATGAGCATTCATTGGCAGGGACAGATTTATCCCATTGAGCTATTATCTTTGTCAAGTTTTCCTGAGGCAGATAGGTCTACCAGAATGTATTCACAGAGGTGAATCAAGTTGTGCAACAGGTGAACTATGGTAGAGAATCTGAAGTGCCACCTAGATAGCTCTTCAGAGATGGACTTGCACCAGCTTCTGGCATTGCTGTGGGTGGACAGACTTCGGCCTTTAGTTCCTACAGGGATTAGACTCAATGTTAATTATGAAAATTTAATTTAAAATTATAATATTCTGCATTTACTTTTTTAAGGTTAGGATTTGGGTGTTGAACTCTGCAAGGAAATCAATGCACAGAGAGAGAGGAAGAATTTGTTAAACCTAACAAGCACAGTGGATAGACATCATCTATCTCATGTAGCAAAATTACTGAATTCTGCTTCCACAAGTCACTATTAATAAAGTCTATTTTTTGCCGGGCATGGTGGCGCACGCTTGTAATCCCAGTACTTTGGGAGGCGGAGACCAGAGGATCCGGGTTCGCGGCCAGCCTCAGTTCTCTCTCTCCCTGTCTCTCTCTCTCTACCTAGTGAGGCCCTCCGCAACTTCGTGAGACCCGGTTTCAAAATAAAGTATAAAAAATAGGGCCGGGGGCGTAGCGCGGAGGTAGAACGCCCCTGGTTTCAATCCTCGGTACCGCAAAAAAAAAAAAATTTAAAAAAAATAAAGTCTATTTTTTTGGGGGAAGGATGGAACCAAGCACCTGGAAATGAAGTACATGTGCTTCGATGGCATACAATTTCTTAAAATACCTCCTCTAATTTTTTTTTTAGTAAAATCTTTGCAAGTTTTCAGTCTGTCACAGTTCAGGGGAAGAGCTTTTTATTTCTACTTTTTACCACTTGTTGCTAAATTGGTGAATAAAGTATAATGATGTACCTCTGGGACTAAACCCCAGTGGTAGCAATAGAAACATAAATGAGAGAACTCCAGGAAGAAAGGAGAGGCAGCTTAATAGAAATTGGAATTTCATAAAAGTATTTCATAAAGTATTATAAGGTATGATAAAAATGTCAGGTGCTATTAATCTTGAGGTAATCACCAAAATATATGGTCTTCTTAACAAGTTAATATTAATAAAACTTCCTATCGTCGAGTAAAAATTATTAGTATTTTATAATAGTTGTTGGAATCAAACATATGTTTAAGTAAGAGGTCATATTTTAAATAAAATAAAAATTTGGCCAACCATTTAAGTTCATAAAATTTTGAGAAGGAAAAAAAGCATGAGAAAAGAGTATCTTACTGTTATCTTGTTACATGCCATCAGCTTGAGCACTTATTTATCATGGTGTCTATCAAAGTGTCACTGTGCTGAATCACTTCTTCACAGAGAAGAAATCTGTCATTGTCAGGCTTTACTGCAAAGACTATCCATAATTTTAAGCAAGGTCAAATTATTCACTTTACTCAATTCATAAAAGAGATGGGGGCATTAAGCACATTCAAGTAACTATGAAAATAGTGTAATTAAGATGAAATAAAGAATTGGTAGTTTATTAGTATCATATTATGGATGTGAATATGCTCAAATCATTATATGTACATGTCGGATTTGAATTCATTTATGTTTTGTATTTTAGCTAAGAAAAATGGAGTAAGAAGAGGGGGTGAGCATACACATATAAGAACAGAAGGACTAGGACAGAACAAATAGAGTCCAGGCAGTAGGTGTAACCAAAGGATTTTGCCTTGTGGCATAATGAAGCAGCCATGGAATATGGAGACATTTCTTCATTGCTTCTAGAAAGAACCATCTGGCATAATTTGAAAAGGGTTAGTGGGTCAATGTGAGGAAATGTTTCATTATCTCTATCTCTGCCTCCCCCATCTGGGTTGGTATCTTTTTGATTAATAGGGAATATCAGTCTTTTAGATATTTATTTTTCCTAAGAAGTGTCAACACTGTGCCTTATATGAAATATAAAATTGAAGTTGGGTCTGGTGGCACACGCTTGTAATCCCAGTACTTGGGAGGCTGCGACAGGAGGATCGCAGGTTCACGGCCAGCCTCAGCTACTTAGTGAGGCCCTCCACAACTTAGTGAGACCCTGTTTCAAAATTTAAAAAATAAAATAAAATTAGGGCTGGGGTGTAGCTCAGAGGTAGAATGACCCTGGGTTCAATCCCCAATACTGAAAAAAATAAATGAATAAAATAAAATTGAACACTTCTTCAAGTAGATGACTTATTAGTTTAATAGATGTAGAATCTCTTTAAGATATTCAAGTTGGTTTCAGTTAAAAATGAATTTTTGTATGTGATATGAGTTGAATAAGTGAATGTTTTTGCAATTATGGTGTTGTGTAAGCACTGTAATATCATTTAAAGTTGCTTTCAATTTTAAGAAAAAGGATCATTAATTTGGAATTGTTCTCACTTGAGAAAACTCAAAATGTTCAAAACTGTTGTTGAATGGCAAATTTGAGAATGGCTTTCCCAAACTTAAATTACAAACTTCACCATCAGCTTATTAGAAATGAAGTAAAAATGTCAGCAGGACACAAACCAAATAAGAATTTTCTTAAAATTGAGGATGAATTAGAAATAAAGGAGGTCTGGGATTAGAGAGAAGGATTGAAGCAGAGGTGAGGGAGGTGGTTATTATTTCTTTGTCTCTGTGACCTTGCCATGTCTTTTCTAAGCTCTTTTCTGTATAATGTCTTCATTGAAAATTTTAATTGGGTTTTGTTGCAGAATCTCAGGGATTTCATCCTTTTTGGAAGTATTTTACTATTGAATTGCCATTTTTTTAACATTTGTTTTTCTTTTTTTCTCTTGTATTGAGACCAATTCATCAGAAATTACTGTATTATTTTTCTTTCAATTAGGTGAGTGCACTGATGAGTTTTTGTTTATTTTGTGACTTTGGTGTAGAGAAAAGACTGGAATAATTGAGTGACAAGACATTAGGGATATTCCTTACAGTATGGGACTGCATTTGAGTGAGCTCTCGGCCCTTGCTGGAAAAATATTATAGAATGGCTTAGTATAGAGCAACCTGCAGAATGTTAAAAAAATACCAATGTCTGCACCATGTCCCAGACATCTGCATTTAAATCACTGGTTTGAGACTACAGCATGTATATTTCCAAATTTTTCCCAAGTGGTATGTTGAAGTCTAGGAATCACCCACCAATGACCTAACATTGTCAGATAAAGGGATGCTCAAAGTCTTCTTCCACTTTCATTGCCTCCTGGACAGAAATCTGGCTATAAGCATGGGTCAGCCTTACTTTTTATTCTTCCACTTGAAAATGAACTTACTACACTTATTTATCATGGTGTCTATCAAAGTGTCACTGTGCTGAATCACTTCTTCACAGAGAAGAAATCTGTCATTGTCAGGCTTTACTGCAAAGACTATCCATAATTTTAAGCAAGGTCAAATTATTCATTTTACTCAATTCATATGTGTTTAACACAAAGGAAAACAGATGGGAGCATTAAGCACATTCAAGTAACTATGAAAATAACTAATGTAATTAGGATGAAATAAAGAATTGGTAGTTTATTAGTATCATATTATGGATGTGAATATGCTCAAATCATTATATGTACATGTCAGATTTGAATTTATTTATGTTTGTATTTTAGCTAAAAAAATGGAGTAAGAAAGAGGAGGTGAGCATGCACTTATAAGAACAGAAGGACTGGGACAGAATGAATAAAGTCCAGGACCAAGTCGCATCCCTCTTATATTATGTGATCTTAAGACTCGAATAAGTATTACTTTCACCAAAGGCTTATTTTTAATTTTTTTTTGGCTATGTTGGGACTTGAACAAAGAGCCTTGCACATACTAGGCAAATGCTCCACCTTCAGCCCCAAAGATAAAGTTTTAAAATATTTTTTGATCTTATTGATTTTGGATGGTTTCTATGAGGATTAAAAGAAAAAACCCTCTGTACTACTATGGTAAATTAAAAAATATTTATGAACATTTTATGGGTAAATTAAATGTCTTTTCCTAATGAATAAACTTTATTACCAGGAGAAGTTTTAGGTTCACACAAAATTGAATGGAAAGTACAAAGAATTTCTGGATACTCCCTATTCCCAGACATGTACAATCTTCCCCATTATCAATATCCTGCACAAAGGTGGTATATTAATTACAATTTATCTACTTACATTAAATTAAATCTCTTCATGAGAAAACATTGTCTGACTTTTTAGGATTTATCTTTTCTTTGACTATTTCCTTTTGTCTGAAGACAATAAGAAGTCACTTCACCATTTCTGAGCAAAAGATTTTAGAAAATAGTTTTTGGAAGTTAAACTTATAATCAACCAAGTGCATTTTTCTTCTTTTCCAAGGCCTGATTCTGTTTTTGTGTGAAGCCATGGTCATAAACATTGCCATAATTTTCATAGATACATTAACAGCAATGAGAAACAATATAGTCAGGCATACTCGTGGCATACTCCTATAATCCCAGTACTTGGGAGGCAGAGACAGGAAGTTCACTAAGTTTGAAGCCACCATTGCCAATTCAGTGAGACCCTGTTTCAGAATAAGAAATAAAAAGGGATGGAAGTGTAACTCAGAGGTAGAAGTTCCTTGGATTCAATCCAAAGTACCACAGAAAAAGAAAAAAAAATATTGAACCCTTTAAGAATTTTTTATAAAGTAATATCTAATGTTACCCTATAAGGAATGATCATGATGATAGTATTTCTTGTGTAACATTTTTCCAGAGTTTTGCCCTTTCTTATCCCCCTAAAAGCCTAATTTCTCTAAGGATAGCCATTACTGTGGCCTAGAGAACTAAATCTTTCCATTGATACAGCATCTTTTCTTTTTTTTAAATTTTTGTTATTTTTTATTTTTTTCCCTCCAGGACCAAACACAATATAATCAATTCAAAATAATCCAAATTCATACACTATCACAATTTAAGGTATCAATAATAACAATATTATTTAAAATAATGTCCAGTGGTTTAAAATATTTCTTTTGTTTATATTTGAGTATATGAATTGTGTTCTTATAGATCTATTGTTTTTTTTAATTTATTGGTGCATTGTAATTATACATCTTACTGAGTTTCAGGGTGATAGAAGTAAACAGGCACATGTGCTCAATTAGCTTTCCCCCAACTCCCCACCCTCATTCCCTCCCCCTTCCCTCCTTTTTATGCTCAGCATGACTTTGATAAGTCAGCATTGGCTTTGATAAGTTTGTGTATGTACATCCTGTGCATTAGTATGTTTCCCTCTTCCCCCCTCCCATCTCCCTAAGTTAGGTCACCTTTACTCATCTAAAGTTTTCTCCATCTTTGTCTGGAGTCTCTCCTATGCCCTATTCTTCCTATCTTCCACATATTAGGGAGAGCATTTGACTTTTCACTTTTTGTGATAGACTAATCTCACTTAGCATAATGTTCTCTAATTCCATCCATTTCCCTGCAAATGACATAATTTTGTTCTTCTTTATGGCTGCGTAAAATTCCATTGGGCACATATCCCATAGTTTTTTTTTTTTTTTTGCGGTACCGAGGGTTGAACCCAGGGGCGTTCTACCTCCATGCTACACCCTCGGCCCTATATTTTTATGCTTTATTTTGAAACCGGGACTCATGAAGTTGCGGAAGGCCTCACTAGGTAGAGAGAGAGAGAGAGAGAGAGGAAGAGAGAGAGAGAGAGGAGAGAGAGATCACGCACGCGCGCCCTGCATGCGCGCTGAGGCTGGCCGTGAACCCGGATCCTCCGGTCTCCACCTCCCAAAGTACTGGGATTACAAGCGTGCGCCACCACGCCTGGCTCCCATAGTTTTTTAATCCGTTCATCTGTTGGTGAACATCTTGGCTGGTTCCATAGTTTTGCAATTGTGAATTGTGCAGCTATAAACATAGATATGCATGCATTAGTCTGGTAGTTTGGTTTCCATTCTTTTGGGTAGATACCTAGAAGTGGTATTGCTGGGTCATAAGGTAGGTTCATTCCCAGTCTTCTGAGGATCCTCCACACTGTTTTCCAAAGTGGTTGCACTAATTTGCAATCCTACCAACAGTGTATTAGAGTTCCTACTTCTCCACATCCTCACCAGCATTTATTATTGTTTTTTTAATGATTGCCATTCTAATTGGTGTTAGGTGAACTCTCGGGGTAGTTTTGATTTGCATCTCTCTTATTGTTAATGATGTTGAACATTTTTTTCATACATTTATTGTCTATTTGTATTTCTTCCTTTGTGAAGTGTCTATTTAGTTCACTTGCCCATTTTTTTATTGGGTTATTTGGTTTTTTAGTGGTGAGTTTCTTGAGTTCTCTGTATATTCTAGATACTAGTCCTCTATCAGAGGAGGAACTGGCAAAAATCTCCCATTCTGTCAGCTCTCTGTTGAGGTTCTTGATAGTTTCCTTTGCTGTGCAGAAGCTCCTCAGTTTAATGCAATCTCACATATTGATCCTTCTTTTAATTTGTGCCTTTGGGGATCTTGTTGAGGAAGTTTTTAACCTGTGCCTATGTGTTGAAGAGTTGGACCTATGCCCTCTTCAAGTAGCTGCAAGATCTCTGGTCTAATTTCCAGGTCTTTGATCCATCTTGAATTGACTCTTGTGCAGGGTGAGAAAGTGGGGTTTATTTATATTTTTCTGCATGTGGTTAACCAGTTTTGCCAACACCATTTGTTGAAGAGGCTATCTTTTTTCCAGTGTATGTTTTTGGCTCCTTTGTAAAATATCAATAGGCTGTAAGGTTGGAATGGGAAGGAACCCTGAGATTATTATTAGAGATTAGAGTATTCCATTGATATTTACATACTTATGAGTGAGGTGATGCAATTTTTATTGTATCAACTGGATTATACATTCCTTCAGAAAAGGATATCTGTGTCAAGAAATATAATTCAGGCAGGGCGTGGTGGCGCACGCCTGTAATCCCAGTACTTGGGAGGCGGAGACCGGAGGATCCGGGTTCGTGGCCAGCCTCAGCTACTTAGTGAGGCCTCCGCAACTTCGTGAGACCCGGTTTCAAAATAAAGTATAAAAAATAGGGCTGGGGATGTAGCTCGGAGGTAGAAAGCCCCTGGGTTCATTCCCCGGTACCGCAAAAAAAAAAAAAAAATATATAAGTCATAAAGACTGAATCAACTTTCTTTAGTGCTTTTATTGGATGACTCAATTGTAGTTCATATTTTTAGATCAATATGGATTGATAATGATTATAAAAATGTTTTGCTTGAATTTAAATATAAGATGATATTTTAAGCACTCTGGGAAATAGAAATACTGATTTCTCTTTAATTTTGTCATAAATAATAATATGGATCATATAAAATTACATTAAAATATAAAATTTGGGTTGTCTTTAATAACATTATACAAACACAGAAAATTAATTTACACTGATGATGCTTTAAAAATTTGAACTTCATTTTAAACTAATATTTAAAAATTTGTTGCCCACAGTTTACAAAGCTAAATGAAATACTTACATAAATTTTAGTCATTATTCATTGTACCACAACTATACTATGACAGCATGTAGTATAATATGCAGGAGGCCTATTGCAGGCTGCTGGTTCTTCTAGGAATATAAATATCCCCAGAACAATAACTATACAATACACAGTAAACTTTTGAGGTAGATTTTAGTCATATGCCTAAGTCCCAGAATATCACAACTAATTACAATCATTGTGATAATTTTTTAATCTATCTGAAAGGCTAAAATAATAAAATCTATGTTCCTTTTATTAAAAATTCATAATGGAGTCTAATTGCCAACTAAAATCAGTATTCAGAAGCACAAATTTATTTTATTTTTTATTTTATTTTATTAGTGCATTGCAATCATATATTTTGAAGGATTTCAGGGTGGTTGACATACACATGCACTCATGGGTCAATTAATCTTCCCCAATTCCCACCCCTCTGCCTCCCCCCTCCCTCCTTCCCATTTTCAGCATAGTAGTTGACCTGGATATCTTTATGTATGTCCATCCTGTGCACCAGATTGTTTAAAAGGAGAAATCCCTTAAAATAAGGAACAAGACAAGGATGTCCACAGGATGTCTACCTGCTGTTGGTTGCTGGCAATTCCTGGAATTCCTTGGCTTGTAGATGCTTTACTCTTGTCTCTGTCTCTACCTTCATGTGGCCTTTTCCATGAAACTCTATGTCCAAAATTTCCTCCACTGATAAGGACAATAGTCTTGGATTAGGCCCACCTTAAATCAGTATGACTTTAAATATAACTTTTCAATAGAGTGCTTGAGACTAGCCAAAGTAATAAGGAAAGAGAAGGAATACAATTAGGTAAGGAAGAACTGAAATTATCTCTATTTGTGGATGACGTGATCCTATACTTAGAAGACCCAATAAACTCAACCAAAAGACTTTTAGAACTGATTAACAAATTCAACGAAGTGTCTGGATACAAAATCAATCTAAAGAAGTAGAAGCTTTTCTATATGTCAACCATAAATCCACTGAAAGAGAAATCCAGAAAACATTTCCACTCACAATAACCTCAAAAACAATAAAATACTTAGTATAAATCTAACCAAGGAGGTAAAAGACATCTACAGTGAAAATTATAAAACACTTAAGAAAGAAATTGAAGAAGATCTTAGAAGGTGGAAGGATCTCCCCTGCTCTTGGATAGGCAGAATAAATATCATCAAAATGGCCATTCTTCTTAAAGTGATCTACAGATTCAATGCAATCCCCATTAAAATACAATTGTCATTCTTCACCTAGAAAAACCAATCCTTAAATTCATTTGGAACAACAAAAGACCCAGAATAGCCAAAATATTTCTCAGTATAAGAACCATCCAAGGAGGCATCACAATATCTAACTTCAAACTATACTACAGAGGCATAGTAATAAAAGCAGCATGGTACTGGTGCAAAAGCAGACACATAGACCAATGGAACAGAAGAGAAGATTCAAAAACAAATCCACAAACTTAGAGCCAATTGATTTTTGATAAAGGGGCCAAAAATATACACTGGAAAAAAGACAGCCTCTTCAATAAATAATGTTCAGAAAACTGGTTAGCCATATGCAGAAAAATGGAAATAAATCCCACTTTGTCACCCTGAACAAGAATCAATTCAAGATGGATCAAAGACCTGGAAATTAGACCAGAGACTTTGAAGTTACTTGAAAGGAGCATAGGACTATAACTCCAACATATAGGCACAGGTAAAAACTTCCTCAACAAGATCCCAAAGGCACAAGAAATTAAAATGAGGATCATTACATGGGATTACATTAAAATGAAGAGCTTCTGTGCAGCAAAGGAAACTATCGAGAACCTCAAGAGAGAGCTGACAAAATGGGAGGTCTTTGCCAGATACTCCTCTGATAGAGGACTAATATGTAGAATATACAAAGAACTCAAGAAACTCACTGCCAATAGAACAACCCAATCAAAAACTGGGCAAGTGAACTAAATAGATACTTCACAAAAGAAGAAATACAAATGGCCAATAAACATATGAAAAAATGTTGAACATCATTAGCAACTAGAGAGATGCAAATCAAAACTACCCTGAGATTTCACCTAACTCTAATTAGAATGGCAATCATTAAAAACACAGACAGTAATAAATGCTGTCGAGAATGTGGAGAAATAGGAACTCTGCACTGTTGATGGGATTGCAAATTAGTGAAACCAGTTTGGAAGACAGTATGGAGGATCCTCAGAAGAATGGGAATGAACCTACCATGTGACCCAGCAATACCACTCATGGGTATCTACCCAAAAGAATTGAAACCAGACTACCATAGTAATGCATGCATATGTATGTTTATAGCTGCACAATTAATAATTGCCAAACTATGGAACCAGCTGAGATGTCCATCAACAGACGAATGGATTACAAAATTATAGAGTATATACACAATTGAATTCTACTCAGTCATAAAGAAGAACAAAAATATGTCATTTGCAGGGAAATGGATTGAACTGGAGGATATTGTGCTAAGTGAGGTTAGTCAGTCACAAAAAGTGAAAGGTCAGATGTTCTCCCTCATATGTGAAAGCTAGGGAGAAATTGGGACACAGGAGGGACTTCAGACTAAGGAATTGAAACTTTAGTGGAGTGAAGGAGGGGACCTAACTGAGGACGACTGGAAGAGGGAGGAAGACTTGAAGAGGTAAACACCTCAATGGACATGCTGTACATACACAATCTTATCAAAGTCAATCACTGTGTTGAGCATGGGAAGGTGGGGAGGGAGAGGGAGTTGGGTGGGAACTGAGGGAGGACTCAATGAGTACTGTGTGCATGTATATCTCTATCACCCTGAACTTTATCAAGATGTATGATTACAATGCATCAGTGGGGGGAAAAAGAATAGAAGGTGGTAATGTGAATATTCATTATAATCTACATTTATATACTTGACATTTTAGAAGACAAAATGACCATACAAAGACCAACTTTGCATCTTAAATATATATTATTGAAAATAACCATTTCATTATTCATTATTTTCTTTTAAAGGATCTCTCTTAAGACTTTCATATTAGAACATAATTTGCCTTCCTCAACTATTTAATATTGTTTGTTTGTTTGTTTTCAGATACTGAGAAAAAATCTTCCAGGTTTTCTTGTTGCTTCTTTAACACCTACCCAGAAAACTTGATGGTGAGTTCTTGAGTGGCAGAGGCAATAAATGTTCTGATTTTTTCATCATACATTAGTTTTACTAATTTAGAATATATAAATGGAATTATATAATATGTGTTTTTTCTGTATTTGGTTTATTTTACTAAGAATGAGACATTAAGAAAAATAATTCAGCCGGGTGTGGTGGCGCACGCTTGTAATCCCAGTACTTGGGAGGCAGAGACCAGAGGATCCAGGTTTGCAGCCAGCCTCAGCTACTTAGTGAGGTCCTCCGTAACTTCGTGAGACCTGGTTTCAAAATAAAGTATAAAAAATAGGGCCGGGGGTGTAGCTCAGAACTAGAACGCCCCTGGGTTCAATCCCCGATGATTGATTCTGATATGTTTCCCCTATTCTGAGTTGTCATAGTACTGAGCTGGTTTATGTCCGGTGTCTGAAAACAGTTATTTCATATTTTTGTCTACTTTTCTAGTGTTTACCTATGAGGGTATATTTAATCTCTGTTTACCATATTCAGAAGTAGGAATCTACTCTTGCTCATATATTTTTAATGGGACTGTAGCTTTCTTTTATAAACTACATCAAATGCTTTGTAGAAGGAAAAGAGGAGAAAAGTAATTACAAAGGTTATCACAAAAGTTATTTAGCAATAGTACTCTCCCTGTGTATAATTTACAAATGGCTCAATCTAAACTTAGATTAAAAATTTCTCAAATGAGAAAACATTCATCATTCAAGAGAATGGGAACATTATGAGTTAATAACTATAATAACCATAAAAACTCATATCAATCTTTGATGTGTCTTTTGTAAGATACATCAAAGATGAATACTAAAAAATAAAGGAGGTGAGTATATTAATGAAATACATCTTTGTTACTCAACTCAGAAGGAGGCCAAAGGAGTTGATCAAGCTGCAAAAGAATAGCTTTTTTGTTTTGTTTTGTTTTGTGTTTCTGAAGACTGAACCCAGGGCTTCACACGTACTAGACAAGTGCTGTGCTACACCCTCAGCCCCAAGGATAGATTTATACTCCATAAACTAGGTGTTTTATAAAGAACAGGAATTTATTTCTCACAATTCTAGGGGCTGGGAAGTCCAAGCCCAAGGCTCCTTCAGATTCAGTGTCTTCACAAAGGTCCATT